>JARYGA010012868.1:0-46141 GCA_030545235.1 Helianthus tuberosus | reverse complement strand
GGACGGCGATCTGATGTGATCCACGTTATGTTGTCAAGTTTTTGTACAGTTTATTTTCTGCTTTTGATAAAAACAAAAACACAAAAATATGTCTTTGTTTTTAGGGGGAGAAAGTTTGCAGAAAATCCAAAAACATGATAAAATTTCAAAAATCCAAAAACAATAGAAAATCTGAAAAAGAGTTTGTGTAAAAAGGGGAAATGATAGTACATCAGCTAGACAGGTGTAGTACGCTAAAGAAATGTAAAGTTTAAATGTGTTAAGCAGTCTTGTAGATGATATGCCGATAGGTTTTTACACATTTAGTAAGTTTGTTTAGGATATAAACATAAATAAGTACTTGCTTTTATGTGGGGAACATCTCTCGGATATATGGGTAACCCCCGAAATCTTGTTTGAAAGGTCCCTCTTTCTGAAATACTAGGTCTTTATGCTTAGTGATATCTGGGGTATTATCCCGGGACTTCTGATTTTGCGGAAGCAATGGCCTAGTCCCCGGATAATACTTTACAATGCTTGAAATAAAAGCCCCCCCCCCCCCTCAGCATAAAAATGATGAAACATTGCAAAATGCTAATCATGTGTTGTTGAAGAAAAGATTCTTTAAAGGGAACCCACCAAAAGTCGAAGCCGTCATCTCTCTGATTTTGCGGAAGCAATAGCCTGAGCTCTCATGGCCCTCGCATTTAACCCCTTAGAGATATCATCTAGGTATACTCACCTGTAAGACTGAATATTGGGATCTTGATACGAGAGTATATTCTAAGGTGGTACACACGTAAAAGTTAAGCCTTAAATCACTTAATCCGTATCCTGAACAGATTGAACTTTGTGTGAAAATTTAAGAGGATCAGTATATCGGCAATCAATGCGAACTGTTTAATACTGAAAATGTAATCAAAGCTTAACGGTGCTAGTATCTTGTCGGCAGCTGATATGATCCCCTAACACACTTACAAAAATTATTATGTGTACAGTTTATTGCTTATCATATTCAAAATCCAAAAAGATTTGCATTTCATCTTATTTTTTACAACGAACGTTGGGGATCAGATGATCAAAGTCTTATGTGTTGAACAAGTCTGGATCATGAGGGTTGGGTAAGCAGTAGATTGAGAAAATGATTGGTAATTGCGTAAAAAGTTTTACAGTTCATTAATTTGAACTAAAATCAGCATCTTCATAAACTGGTCAGCCAAGGTCATTAATTTGGACTTGGTAGGCTGAACAGTTGACCAAGGTCATTAACTTGGACTTGGTTAACTGGGTGTGTCAGTAAAATATCAAAAAGTTAAAATTTTAAACATTGATTCCGCTTGAAAACATGATTCCGTTTGAAAAATCTAATTCCGCTTGAAAGGTGATTCCGGTTGAAAAGACCTTAGTGCCTATTTCACACGAAGTAAGCATGTCTATAAATAGGGTTCTAATTCCGCTTGAACTCATCAGTTCTGTTATTTCGCTTCAAAGCTCCTCATCAGGCGATTTCAAGCGAAATACTCATATCATCGTTTTTAAGCCATTACTATGTCCGATTGTTGTTTGAAATCCATATTTAAGTTGGTTTGCTCAACTTAGATCATGGGAAAGGTGAGTTTTATGGTCGATTTGATCCAGATCTGTCTGATTTCGTTTAGTTGACGATGAACTGGACCAAAAACATAGATCTAGGGCTTGTTTGTTAAATCAAATGAACGTTAATCATATATGTGTGGTCAGAATAGGTTGTAGATCTGTCTTAGTGTTTTGATTGAACCAGATTTGTTGTTTCCGCTTGAATGACGATGAACAGGATTTTCAGACTTAGATCTAGTTTATGTTTGTGGGTTAAAATGAAATTAAATCACACCCACATGTTCGGAATTTGATAAGAAACAAACCCAGTTAATCAATTTCATCATCTGATCATGTTGCTGTTTATCTGTAATTTCGCTTTAAAATGTGATTCCGCATGAGATGTGATTTTGTTTGAATAAGTGATTCCATTTCAAATTGTGATTTCGCTTCAAACTGTCATTCCGTTTGAAATGATTTCGTATAAATGATCAATGTGTTGAAAAAATTTTCTAAGTGTTAATTTGATTATATGTTGTTATGTTTCAGGCTTCAAATGTGATATTTGATCCATTACACAACAGTTGTTGTGTTTTCGATGAGGAGAAGATACCAAAGTTGACCGAATTCAAGAGTATTCTGGAGTTTATGAGAAGGTTACCGATTCAGAAAGCTTTGACGAATCAACATTTGGTTTTTAGATCACACATTGAACGCTTCTGGAATAACGCAACATATGACGAGGCGTGTGTAATATGATAAAAGCATGGTGGATACGTCGCTGGTACTTCCTATATATAAGTGCTCTTATGATATTACATAACGCAGCGTTATCTAAACCACTTTGATAGAAACAAAGACATGATACATTTTATACAAACAAACGACATATTTTCACAAGACATTGTTTTACAAAACGACATATTTTATACAAACTAGTTTTTACTTGATTATTTATTTAATCATACATCATTCTTTTATATCATCTGATTTTCATATCGAATTTCATAAGATTTTATAAAAGAAAACGTTTTACAAGATTCATGACTATCTTTTGTTTAAACACTTTTTTTTACTTACAAGTCATGAATCTTACAACAACAAAACCTATGTATCTCACAGGCATTTTTATGCTGACGTACCTATTTTCACATGTGTTTTAGGAGCTATTGCATGATAATGTTCATGACACACCTAGGCGGACTTGGGCCTTAGTGACTTAAAACTATGAAAGACAGTTTAATTCACGTTATGTTTCTGTAAATTCTTAGTCAAATGTAAACACTTTAATTAATAAAACCAAACTTCAAGTACCATGTGTTGTGAAACAATGATTCTGTTACGACACTCCCCGACGTTTCCACTGCGGTTTGTCGTATTACGCGGTCGGGGTGTGACAACCGAGTCAAACCGAACCGAGTCGAACCGAACCGAGTCGCATCCACAAAGTGCATCAACAAATTGGGTAGCATAATGTTACAAATCGACACAATTATGAGCTATCCAAAATATACCAAAGGAGCATACATCCGGGAGAGACCAAGTGGTGATCTCTCCCCCAAGTCTAAAACTTTAAAGCTTGCAAATGGCCTAAGGGTGGTATTTATAGCCACACCACCTTCACATGAAAATCCACCTTCATGTGGAAGGTCACTTGCAAACGCACACGGTGAAACGAATAACCCTTTCGTTTGACCACTTCAAACGAGCGAGTTTATACACGTTCATTTGAGCATTTCACTAACTATTACATAATCAGCATAAAATGTAATCTAATCTATTTGTACAACATCGGATACAAAAACTGCACCTACAAATTCCCCCTTGTACGTTGCTGTCGAATGCTGAAAATGCAACTGCAATCGATCTTCAGTCAAGTAAGTAAAGTATTTGTTGATGTTAGCTTTTCTGTGTTAACAGATCCCCCCTTGACCGATGATCCAGGTAAGTAGTATCTTGACTTGAGTCTTCATAGAAATACCAAACCCTTGAAGTTTCTCATATAATATTTCCACCTCAAAGTATGCGTATCCGTGTTGGGTGTTGTGCAATGTCCTCGCAAGGCTAAATTGACCGATCTTTCATTGATCTTCCAATACTCCAACCGACATTTGATAAGGGTTCCATTCTTTTAAAAACTGCATCAAGTCTTGATCTTGTCATAAAAACTCTATTTCATTTAAAGCATACTACATTGGTAGAGTTTTCCGGTGAACTATCTTCTGTAAACCATCTATGTGGAATCGACTAAGTAATGCACTTTGATCATCAGCATCAACACTCAGGAAGTCAGCTAGACCGAGTATATCATTTGCAAGCTCAACCAACACGCTTAGTTCAACTACATCCAGATCTCATTGTCTCGCCTTTGTGAAGTCGACCACGTAATGCACTATGGATCTTCAGCATCAATACTCAGGATGTCAGCTTTACCAAGTCCATCGTTTGCAAACTCAACGAATTGAATTACACCCAGATCCCTGTAAAATCCCAAAGAAACATCAAACCCAAAGCCGAATCCTGCAAATTCCCCCTCAACTATAACTTCATATGCGTTAAGTTTCAGCAATCTCTCTACGCAAGGTGTCATTGCTTTGATCCCCTCGATCCAAAAACCTAACCAACATATGATAGAGTTGGAATCCACACTTGTCAGCCTTGAACTATCAGCTCTCCTAAAGATTCCCCAGGTCTTCAATGAACAACGTTTTGAAACTACTGTTGACTTCAGATACATGTATGTTTCCATGCAAAAACCTTCACGCTGGCTGGAGAATTAATTAAAATCCTCAAATATATGTTTGTGCAAAACATTCCACGCAGAACCTTTGGTATCACCCGTCTCCTTCGTTAAGGCTATGTTCACCAATATTATATTATACTGACCATATACCAACTAGTCGGATACGTAGATATCACAACTCTTGTAAGTTCAACCTTGACATAATTGCGATTAAGATGGGATTTAATGGAAAGTGGGCCGGAGATCAAAGACAACCAACACTTGCACACACTCTTGCATCAGATTAGATACCTCACATTCAATCTTTTTAGTATCTTTCAAAGGTTCTGGTTACATTTCCAAATCAGAGTCTTCGTCTGATTCGTTTAGCTGGTCCAATTGTTTTTGGGCAGCTGGTGGGGTATTGATGTACTGGTGTGGATCAAATGATCCATGGAAGGAATGTGAGTGAGAATGATGGGATTAGTGGGAGTGATGTGATTGGTGAGAATGATACGAATGGTGAGAATGGTGAGATGGTGATGAGTTATGAGAAAAATAATGTCTCGCAGATTATGATGAGTAGGAATCATCCGAATATTGTCGATGATCCGAGCTGTGAGGTAGCGAGGGTGCATGTCTTGATGGACCTCCTCGTGTGGGTCCTTTGCCTTTGCCTCTGAATCTTAGCGCCATGTTTAAATTCCTGTTAAAAATAATAAACAATATATATATATATATAACTTAATAAGGATAGGACTTAATCCTAGGTCAATGCCTAGACTCAGGAAGTCTAAGGATTATGCTATTGTGTTGTTTGAGATTTAACAAAAAAGGCTAGTGTTTAATTCTCTCAAACGTTGGCTCTGATACCAACCTATCACACCTCGATATTTTATGTCACCAGGTGGGCCCGGATGGGGTATACGTGACGAGATTGATATGTAATACACAGCGGAAGTCTTGGATTTAAAATACTATTACAAATAATATTATTCGAATGTTCAAAATATAATACAGACGGATATTGTATCAAAAGATCCACAGGCGGATCGTAAATTTACAAAATGAAATAACAGACTAATAGGTTTCTATCATCATTTGACAACCTTCGGTAAGGATTTTATTGACCATCAATAGTGTATATCGATGAGTCAAGTCCATTGATAGTCATCTACAATGTTTTATGTATCGATAGTCTGCCTTCGACTGTTATTATCGATATGTTAGATGTCTATTGATGTAGATGTATTATCGATACACTATCGATAGATAGACTTGGATACTATCGATTGGTAAATTGTGTATCGATGTATGACACTGCTGATATGCAATATAAATACCAGCAATTGTCACCTTGTTTCAGCAGGGAGCACACTCAGAGAGTTTGAGAGAATATTGTGAACTTATGTAATGTTAGTTTGCTGAAATCAATACACGGAAGATTTGAAGTGATATCTTTGTGTTATTGATTATTTTTATGCTTGATTTGTGTGTAAACTTGGATTCCGCACTTGTTTATACAACATACAACAGGGAATAGGTGTTTATTTCGATCATATAAGGACCTACAAGAACACAAGCCGTCAATCATCCAAATATCATCATCAAAGATCAATAATCCTAATTTCTAGCTATCCTAAAGCAAAAGGATCTTAAACATAAGATCTAAACAAAAGCTCTAAAGATATTAGAGTAAGGACCATTAAGCTAGTAATCCACTACCACAACCACCTACTTGCCCTTCCAAGTCGGCAGCAACTCATGTGGAAAACGTACGTGTAGGTAATTTGTAAGCACATGTTATACAATTATGAACATATATAGTATGTGTATTTACTTATACAAACTACGTAGTGTACGTCGGTATTTAATACTACGTATAATAAGACGCAAGTGCATGCATCCTTTCATCAAGGTGTATGTGTCACATTCTGATTGTTGTACACTTGACACACTAATTATGAACACATATAGTATTTGTATTTTGCTATGTAAATTGTGTAGTGTGCATAGTTATTTAATATTACCTATAGTACATGTATTTTTTTGTTTACTTTGTACTAATCTTAAAGTGTATCCTTTATAAATAGTCCATAGTGATTATACGTCTAACGACCATTATAACCATCTCTATATCTTTCCTCCTTATTGCCCCTATGCCACATCCTATAGCCATACTAGCTACTATAGTTCTCCTCCTCCATTTGTCTAGGGTTTTAATTGTTTGTTTTGTTCAGTTTCCTATTAATTATTTTGTGGTTGCGTTTGATTATTTAGTACTTGTATTGTTACCTTTTTATACCAAGAAAACAAATATGATCTAAAGGGGTGGATCTCGTTTATTAAAATGGATGCCTCTTATATACATTCAATTATTAGTATTTCGTTTCCAAAGCAGTTTTACCAAATTTACTCACGATTTCTCGGTAACCAAACCCTAAACCTTTATCGTTAACCTAAAAAGTTAAGCTAGCAACCAACAAAACTTTAATTTGCAAAGCCTAAGAAGAATGCTCCAGTGACCTCATGATTAATCTTTTACTATGTCTAACTTCGTTATTTGTATTTTGCAATATTTCGAAGGATTCAAAAGTTAATTTATAGAAACATATACTTCACATAGCCCAACTTGTGTCATAACTTAACATAAATTCCTTTCTTTTTAACTTCCAAATCCTTTTACATTATAATATTTGTTGACAACCATAAAACTACCAATATTCCTACACTAATTTAGTGCAATCCATTAAAACTACCAATATTAGTGCTCTAATTTAGTGCAATCCACGATTCTCAGTAGCCACTAACAAGAATATAAAAGGTAAGCCATTGCATTGATGAGAATGTCGAAATGAGTGACTTCGATGTTAGTAAGTCATATGTTTAAATTGAGGTGTCTTTGTTTTATTGAACCTTTAATTTATATCATAAACCATGGTAATCAAACACACGGTAGTTTTTGATTTACATCATAAACCATGGTAATCATACACACGCTAGTTAACACAAATCTATTGACCATTTATCCACATCAGATTATTTATAGTGCAAAATCCTCAAGCAAACTAACTTCACCATTTTTTTGAAAAGTGTGAATTATTCGCGAATGTCGGAAGGTCTAGCATACGTTATCTTAACCAGGTACGCGTAGAGAGCTCCCTCTCACAATAGACCCCCAAGTTAAACCCCTCAATGAGAAATCCCTATCACACAGACTCGAACTTAAGATCTGGAGGGGAAAACTCACTCAGAACCACTATAAGTGAAACTTAAATACTCGTGAGCACCAGTAGAGCACTAGTTAGGTTAACTTCACCATTTGATAGGTAATACTGCTCATACGAATCAATAACTAGTTAGTTTCTTCAACTTCCCATCACTTAGCACGTCGAATCCCAATCCTGACGAACATATATACAACATGTGTGTAGGTCCCGAAATCTGAGGATCGATTACGAACCGAATCACTTGTTTATAGTAAACACAGTTACGTGTGCGGAATCCACGTAACTATGCCAAATCAAACATATATAGCATAAATAACAACGGATTAATCAATGAAACACAATCTATTGATTAACGGGATGAGAACCGATAACAACTGATACAAACACAGTTCAGACTAAATTTCGGCAGAGTTTTGTTACTATGGTCTGTTTCTCATCTCTGAGTTCAAATGAACACAAAGTGTTGCTTATATAGTCCCTGGCCACTGATGTCGACGAAACACAAAAGTGTTTGACGAATCTGAACATGGGCCAGACATTGGGCCTGGAACAGCCCAATACATGACGAATCAAGGTCTGATTCGTCAGTACATGACGAATCAAGGTCTGATTCGTCATGACCTTCAACGAAACAGAAGTTTGATCATTGGCCTGTTTCGCCATGAAGTGTTCCGACGAAACAGAAGTCTGATTCGTCGAGGACTGCAACTGTTGAGTTTGTTCCTGTTAACAGACAGCAACAATCAGCAACACATAAACATAGTAATGACAAAACTACCCTTTAATGCAACATGCATTGTTCATAATACATTACATACCAAAAGAGACAAATAAGTTGTACACAAGTAGATAGGAGGATATCTGACTTGGTCAACATAACATACAGACTCGATAATTAATAAAAGACCATACAAATTACATCGTTAAAACAAGACTAGTTACAGACACTAAAAATGCATCAACAAACTCCCCCTTGTCTGTTACTCGTCTTTGGTCTTCTAATCTTCCATCAGTGTTGTTCGGACCACGTACTGCCCGAATGAATACCCCTGTAGTAGCAAAAACAAGCTACTCGCTGAAACTTTAACGCTTGACGTGCATCTTGGTCTTCATAGAAAATATCATGACGATATAATCTTCCAATATCAGCTTCAGACATGTTGACGATCCACATCGGATCCAACATCCTGTAGTTAGCACGACCATCTCTGAACACAATAACAGCTTCATGAGTATCCGAGTCGTAGCACCACAATGCCATGTCTTCCAGAAAATCCTGCTTCATTGGCATCAATGGGATTTTATCTACTACCCTCGGAGGCTGATATACAAGTTTATATCTGCAAGTGTTGGTGTCCGGATCAAGAGTAAACTTGATCGGTTGATAAACAGGAAATTGTGGCTTGTAGGACTCATCCTTCCAGCCTGACTTCTTGTTTACTTTCACCAGACGCTCAAATAAAGTAGCGCCATCGTATTTTTCACGATTGATAAGCTGAAGCCTTGTCAACGCAGAGACATCATAAAATGGCAAGGAAAGAATGCTCAGTAATGAATTGAAATACAGAATTCCATATTCACGTTTAATAGCAATGCAGTGAATATCTTTAACAAACATCCAGCACAAAATCCTTCCACTTGGCTTCTTCTCAAATTGCAGATAGTCTACTTGAACTTTTTCAGGTAACGGCTTGGACACTTTGGATAAGAACTGTTTTCTCCATTCAGCAAAAGCATTTGTGTCTTTTTCAGATGAATTCCGATTCTTCAAGTGCTCGTCTATGTCATCAATGTTTTCTTTCATCCAATTTTCATCAAATGATGCAAATTCAGTACCATCTTCTCTGACATATGTTGATTTTGGAGCTTCACCTTCAATCACAATTTCATCAATCTCTTCAACATTCGTTGTATCAGTCTCAGTAGACATTTTGTCTATCTCAGCATCATCTATTTCTCTCATAGACTGTAAAATACTCAATTGCTCCGGAGAAAGATCTTCTATCAACTCCCCTTCTTCAAGCAACTCTCCTGTAAATGGATGAACAGCTTGTAGAGCAATATCAGCACTGCTAAATATAGAAGAAGTACCTTCTATCTGTTGTACTTTTCCAGTAGATGTTCCCTGAGATGATTCAACAACGGTAGGTTGAACTGTAACAACTTCAGAAGCAAGTGTGGTTGGTTGTTTCTGTGATGTACCAGAGGTATCAGGATTTCCTTGATCTTCTGTATCATCATCCTTTTTCTTTAACACCTCTTGTTGTTTGCAATGATAGTCCCATAGAATGGCAAGCCTTCTCTCTTTCTCTTCATCAATAGCCTTCAAGCGAGCATTTTCAGCTTTAAGCGCATCAATTTCACCTTGTTGTCGCTCTATAACTGTTTGCTGTTGACCAACCATTGACTTTAACTTGTTAATCTCCACAGATTGTTTAAGTTGGTCATGCTTCGTGAGATTTCCAAAATGAGATTGCCTTTGAAGACGATCAGCAGCCGCTTCAAGTGTAGAAAACAGATAGTTGATCTTTTTATCTTGAGAAAATCCAGCAAATGTCCTATGACGTTCAGCACTGATTTCCAAAGTAGTTGCCCTGATTGCTGAAGCCATAGATCTTATAGGAACTTCCTGAGGACCAACAGATGGAGTAGCAGTAGCTGGTGTAACAACTGGAGCAACTGGAGTTTCCATAGCTGAAGTAACTACAGTAGGAGTTTCTTGCACAGGCTCCTGAGGTACAGATTGTACAGGCTCCTGAGCAATAGATGAAGACTCCTGAGGCACAGATTTCCGGATATAAGTACTCAGATATCTCCTAGGTTTCTTCTTTTGTACTTCAACAGCTTTCTCTGCTCTTCTTTTTGTTCTCCTTTCACCTTCAGGATCCTCTGGAACATACTCTGGATCATCCTCTGTTCTAATCTTTCTGTACCTTCTTACTCCACGTATATCAATATACATTTCATAACCAGGTTCAACTATATGATCACTAGAACTCGAATCAGTTCCATCATCACCACTTGCTGACGAACTACTTTCTGATGTACCAGAAACAGCACCCTTGCTTGATGTACCAACAGCAGTACTAACAGCAGTACCAACAGCACCTGCATCACCTGCATCACTATCTCCACCACTTTCATCATCATCACTACCAGATTCATCTGAATCAACTGGGTCAGGACCAAATTTTTCTATCCTTAACCTTTCCAACTCAGGTTCTTCATTGTCTGATTGGCTGTCTTCATGACGCCATTTGTCATTTGCAGGAGCAACATAATCAGGATTCACTAGAGCTCCAAAAAGCTTCCTTGGAGGAACACTTTCTGTGTATCTTTTGGCAGCCATAGTCTTGATTAGTCGTAAGGAGTTTAAATTCATTGCCTCTATTTTCAACAGATCATTTTCATCTTTAGGAAGGTCTGGATGCTGAACATTCATTATCATTTGCAGAAACCGTGGATACATCCAAAACTTGTTCCCTGTGGTTCTACTACCAGTCCTTGTCATGTTCTCTTTCATGTTGCTAAAAATGTACTTCGAGATGCTAAACGGTTTGTTTAACACCAAAGCAACCATGAAGCCAACAAGATCATCTCCCGCCATATCATATCCAGCTCGTCTATTGCTGAGACTCTGAATAAGCACATGTAATAAAAACTTGTATCTTAATGGAAGATCACCTTTGTTAATTTGTTTGACGAAAAGATCTCCTTTGCATTTCATCCTTAGTAAACAGCCTCGCGAACACATGATTGGTATTGAATATGGTGCATTCGGTTGATCTTGTAATTGAAGAACTTGATTCAATATCTCCGGAGTAACAACAACATACAGATCATTCACACGACCTCTGATAATATCCTTTCCATCGATTTGAACGACATTTGCAGAATCCCAGAACGCTTTAATGAGAGATTTGTAGACGGGTGTCGAGTATGTAACAGCATAATTGATACGTGACTCCCTGATCCACTTCGTCATATCTTTAAATTCAACGAGCTTGTCTTCCGGATCCAAATAAGCAACTTGATTATGGCGTTTTTCTGACATAATCTCTTCTTCGGTTTTGTTTTCTTTCTTGATTGCCTTCTTGCGTTTTCCCTTTTTCTTGCTGTGCTTTAGGAGCCATCTGTACATGAAAATGTCCAGAATAAGTCACAATATATATAACATAGCATTTAGACATGTATGAATACACTTTCATGTATTCACATATCAGATAACCTATTTAAACATGTCTACTGTGAACAAACAGCAACATCAGAAAACTGCTAAGGCATTGACGACGAAACAGAGTATCAACGACGAAACAGAAATTGAACGACGAAACAGAGGGTTGACCATTGACTGGTTTGATTCGTCGACTTTTTGATTCGTCGAGTCTATTTCGTTCCTTTCTGATTCGTCATGTTTGATTCGTCGTCTGATTCGTCGAATGGTCGATTCGCCGGAATTAGGGTTAAATCAGATTCGTCAATTTGGGGGTTTTCTCAGTTTCGCCGTATTGGGTTTAAACAAACATCAGATATAAACATTTACACATTCAATCAACATCATTTATACCCAACCCATTTATAAACACCTATAAATGATTTTCCGGACAAAAACCTTTGTATAAACAGATAATACCATTTTCAAAAACAAACCCATGTTTTTGTGATAAAAACCCACTAACAAATCAAAGCAAATCAAACATAGATAAACCTATATCTATCAGATTAGAATGAAAACATAAGAACATGCAACAACAACACCTATATAATCAAAGAAAACAATGTTTTCAAAGGGTTTCGGATTAAAAACCGAACGGTTCAAAGTGTTCGGAATGTAAATCAGTACATGTTTCTACCTTTGAAGTTTGTAAAATTTTGATTAAAAACAGATGATATGAGCGATTTTGCAGAGAAACCGTAGGTTTGGGTTTTGGTTGTGTGAAGAAGAAGATAACTGATGTTTTGAAAAAGTGAACAAGTGGGACCTATATATATACTGCCTTGTTTCGACGAATCAGAGGATTCGACGAAACAGAAATGGGCCCGGCGAAACAGAACTTTGGGCTTGAACTTGGGCCTAAACTTTAGCCCATGACGAAACAGAATTGGGCTCCTGTGATTCGTCGTCTGTTATGACGAATCAGATTTGATTCGCCAACTAAGGTCTGATTCGTCGATGATTGTGATTCGTCGACGAGTCTGTTTCACCAACAGATTTTTCAAAACAGCAACACCCAGGCTGGAAATATTTTGCAGTCAAAACAGTAACACAGGCTGGAAATATTTTGCAGTCAAAACAGATTATGAAAACAATTTCATTCAGTTTGAATTTTCAAATGCAAGAACGGTTTTATGAAGAAGGTTTCAGGCTTCCGGTAGAAAACACCAAGCAACAACTTCGGCTTAATCAAAAACGAACTTTACACAAATATACTAAAAACAAATTTAAAGCAAGGTAAACTAAATGAAAATGCGGAAAACTGTTAAAAACACTAAACAACTGTACAAGTGCAATCTTTTTGCGAATCTCAAGGACAAGGAATCATACCAGCTTACGGTCTTAGTCAACATGATTTTGATTCTGTTTAAAGCTCTGGATAAGTATACTACCTCGATTATCGGTATTGTGGTCCACATAAGCTCAAACTGATCAGACATAATCATAATTTAAGAGATACGATTAACGGTGAGGATTATACTTACAAGTCGATGTAAATCCACTCACGACACATTCCCGTATCAAGGTATGCACGAGAATTCATCTTACCGGTGAGTATACCGATTATCATCTGTTTGACCGTATAAAAATGTGAGAGACTCACTTATTTGATTGAAAACAAGTCCTATGTGATAAAATCACTTATTGATGAGGAACTTGATTTTCAGATGCATGAGGGCACAGGAGCAAGTCCGTGAACAGGTCAGTACTTCAGTACAGCAGAGAGACGAACTTGACTCCCGCAAAGAATCTGTGATAATTTATCACTTATTTTGTTTGGACATGTGATTGTTGGTCACTTATTGAGGTCGAATGCAGTATGTACACGTTTGTATAGTATCATGGAAGATCTTAGACTTCGTCTCCGTTATTTTTACGGTTTGATACAACCATGATACCCAGATGATAGGCAGCATAAAGACCGAATATTTCAGATCTCGGCAATCTCTCAAACGAGATTTCGGTACTAAGACCATATGCCAATGAGCAGTTCCCACCTGACTTGAAGTCTGTTAGGTTTGTATCATCCTGCACATTTTAGTCTGATTGTGAGCCTACCGATACATCGTTAGTAGAGATACTTATCATTTTTCTTTTTATTTTGCATTTTGAGCACATTGACCGACCACACCAGTGAATTTCATCATTTTCCTTTATCCAAGAAACTCATTTTTGGTTTTTCTATTGTTTTTGAATTTTTGAATTTTTCAAACGAAACGACAGAAAGTAAAGACATCTTTTTGGATTTTGAACTTTTGCAATGTTTTTGTATTTTCTTGAAATATCTCCCCCTAAAATTCGCAAAGTTTACGAAAACTAAAATCTTTTTGAATTTTCAAAGTTTATAAAGAAAATATTTACAAAAACGATCAGCCAAAGAAGTTTACTCGGGTATCACCTTAATGCCATTGACCAAAAGTAGATAATCAAAACGTGATTTATCAAAAGCTTTTGTAAACAGGTCGGCACGTTGGTGATCAGTGGGGACATGAACGACATCGATTAACCTCTTATCAAAACAGTCACGGATAAAGTGATATTTAATGTCGATGTGTTTAGTCTTAGAATGTTGCACAGGATTTCTAGTGATTTGCAAGGCAGCATTATTATCAACAAAAATACGAGTAGATAGGAATTCTAAACCGTAGTCGCGCATTTGTTGTTGTATCCAAAGAACTTGGGAGCAACAACTCGAGGCAGCAATATATTCTGCTTCACATGTTGATGTAGCAACACACGTTTGCTTCTTGCACTGCCACGTGACCAGTCGATTTCCTAGAAACTGACATCCTGCTGTTGTTGATTTGCCATCAATTTTGCAACCACCGAAATCAGAATCACTGTATGCAATTAATTCAAAACTATCATCCCTAGGGTACCAAAGACCGAGGTCTGGGCATCCCTTCAAATAGCGTAGAATCCTTTTAACAGCTGACAGATGAGAGGCCTTCGGGTTTGCTTGATATCTTGCTAGTAAGCATGTTGGGTACATGATATCAGGCCTCGAAGCGGTAAGATACATGAGAGATCCGATTATGGCACGATAGTACGAGGAGTTGATGCTTTCTCCCTTCAAATCCGGAGTAATCCCGTGATTCTGCGGAAGTGGGGTACCAATGGGCGTTGCATCTGACATTTGGAATCGGCTCAAAATGTCACCAACATATTTAGTCTGATGGATGAATATCCCAGACTCTGTTTGTTGAACTTGAAGGCCCAAAAAGAAATTCATCTCTCCCATAGCGCTCATTTCGAACTTTTCTTGCATAACACGTTCGAATTGCCTGCACAAAGAGTCATTAGTAGACCCAAATATTATATCATCAACATATACCTGCACCAGCAGAAGATCTTCATCTTGTTCTTTGATAAAGAGTGTGCAATCAATAAGACCTCGTCTAAATCCATTCTCCAGAAGATAGTTTGATAAGGTTGCGTACCAAGCCCTAGGTGCTTGATGTAGACCATAAAGAGCTTTGTTGAGCAACCAAACCCGATCGGGGTGAATAGGATCTTCAAAACCTGGAGGTTGTTCGACATGCACCTCTTCTTGAACAATACCATGAAGAAAAGCACTTTTAACGTCCATCTGGTAAACTTTGAATCCTTTGAAAGAAGCATAAGCTAAGAAGATTCGAATAGCTTCCAGACGTGCAACAGGTGCATAAACTTCATTGTAGTCAATGCCTTCAATCTGACGAAAGCCCTGAACAACCAGTCTCGCTTTGTTGCGAATAACAACTCCACGATCATCTTTCTTGCATTTATAAACCCATCGTGTTCCAATTTTCTTGTAATTCTCCGGTTTTTCAACAAGCTTCCAAACACCAAGCTTTTGAAATTGCTGCAGTTCGTCCTGCATGGCTTCAACCCATGAATTATCTTTTAAAGCTTCCTTCCAAGATTTTGGTTCTTCTTGTGAAACGTAACACGCGAAAGACCAATCATTTTGTAGACCAGATTCTCTAATAGCTGAATACAAACCAGCACTCGGGTTGTTTCTCAGCTGATTACGTGTCTGCACACCTTGTTGGACATCTCCTATGATATTCTGCTGTGGATGGGTATCGTGTATCCTCATTTCAGGATTTTCAGGAACACGAGCATTAACACCCAAATTGTTAATATTAAGATCAACAACCAACTCTACACCTGGAATATGCGTAGAAGTGGATGCATTTCCTTCAGCAGTATCATCGACTTGCACATGAGGAGTATCAACAGAAATACCCTGAACTGGAACAACTGGAGATTTAGTGCCTTCAGTCGCATCCAGATTTTCTTCATCTTCTTCTGATGACTCATTGTATTCAGTAGCATTTTCAACTTCCTCATTTTGAACCGTGTTGTTAGACGAATTAGAACTTTGTGAGTTAACAACAACAGGTCTAACTAATGACGACTCAGCAGCATTGTCACTATCAAATATCATTCTAGCAGCTGCAGAATCTTCATCAAAAGTTGGCAGGTCAAAGGAATTGAATAGCCCATCATAATCGAACATCCAAGGATCACCTGGAGCTTTAACAGGATTTGTATATCTCTGAACCCTTACTTCACTCCATAGTTCAATCTTTTTGGTAGTCAAATTCCAAACACGAAAATTTGGTGTAGCATATCCAAGGAAGAAACCCTCGATAGCTTTCGCTCCAAACTTTCCATCCGGATCAATCATAGTGCATGGACCACCAAAAGGTTCTAGAATTGAAAGATCTGGTTTCCTTTTCTGTAGAAGTTCGAAACAAGTCTTGCCATGTCTCTTAACCGTAAGAACTCGGTTTAATGTGTAGCAAGCAGTCGACACAGCCTCTGCCCAGAACTGAACAGGAAACGCCGACTCTACCAGCATTGTTCTTGCAGTTTCAATTATCGTCTGATTCTTCCTCTCCGCGACACCATTTTGTTGTGGAGTGTAAGGAGAACTGTATTCATGAAGAATGCCTTTAGAAGTACAGAACTCGTCCATAATCCGGTTTTTGAATTCAGTTCCATTGTCGCTTCTGATCCTCTTAACTTTCAACGAGTAGAGATTTTCCAACATTGTAAGAAGATCCTTGAGGATTTGAGGAGTATCACTCTTGTGTGCCATAAAAGCTACCCAAGAAAATCTAGAGTAGTCATCAGTAACTACTAAACAATACACATCTCCGAACGTTGTTTTGTGTCTCATAGGTCCAAAAAGGTCCATATGAAGACGTTCGAGAGGCATGCCAACAGTGTTGATTTTCTTTAAAGGGTGAGACTTCTTTGTTTGTTTCCCTTTCTGGCACGAAACACAGATATCTTGTAGATGAAAACTTCTCACGGGTATGCCATTCACAAGATTGTTTTTCACCAAATGGTTCATTTTTCTCAAGTGAATGTGTCCCATTCTTCTGTGCCAAGATATAGACTCCTTCTCCGTGGCTTTCGAGACAAAACATGTGACTTGTGCAGAAGTCGTAATCGCTTGACTCATATCAAGAACATAAAGATCATTGATTCTTGGAGCCGATAAGAGAATCCATTCATCAGGAATTGTGAAACCAGGTTTAAGCACATAACAACCGGCATCATCGAAATGCACGGTGAACTTTTTATCGCAGATTTGCGACACACTGAGAAGATTATGATCAATTTGACGAACATAATTGATCTTATCGAAACATACCACACCATTGGAAATCATTCCCTCTCCAGTGATGTAACCACCTTTGTCTCCAGCGAAAGCAACATAGCCTCCTTTAATGTTTCTCACATCATATAGAAGCCGTAAGTCGCCCGTCATGTGCCTAGATGCCCCACTATCAACAATCCAATGACTATTAATAGTTCCTCCTGGAACATCCTGCACATATCATCCAATGATTAGTTAAGGATGGGGACCCAAGCCAAAGTGGTCTTGGGTCGTCCCTGAGCATCACGAATAGTAATCTCGATTTGTTGATGGTTTTCCAAACAAACAGCTCCCCCTGAACCTTCACTCTACCTAGGTTTCCAAGTTTGTTTTTGTTTACCAGATTGAGTTTTGTAAACAAATTTTGAAATTTCTGGTTTTACAGGTGAACTTGGTTCCCTTGGAACAGAATTGACCTTAGGTTTTAAAGCCTTTTCTATTTTCTTCACATTTTGATGTCGTTGTTTCGATTCCTGTTCTTTAATAGTTCTTTTATCATGTTTAGGTGAAACAGGACGACATTTAGAGTGAATCGATTCAGGTGATGCTCTTTCAACAAATTTCGCTTTCGGAGTGTTAGCACAATCTTTGATGATGTGCCCAAACTCTCCACATTTAAAACACGTTCTCCTTTCAACAAACTTAGGAGAACTGGATCGACGATCAGATGTCGAACTTGTGTAACCCGAGGTACTAGCTTTTTCATCACACCCGTTTGAATGTTGAGTGTAATTGTTTTGACTATCACGTTTTAAAATTTTGACTTGTACAAAATCAGTGTTTGACTTGTTAGCAAAAGTCTCAATTTTATCTGTACCCCTTGATTCCACAAATTTAACATTGCTGTTTTTCTTCTGATAACGAGCCCCTTTTGTTTCAAATTTTGATTTAGAAACATTTGACAATTTAGCTCGTTGATCTGATTGTTTACCCTTAGAAGCAATAGGTTGTTGCTTTGAAGGTGATTTCTGATTTCCAAATTTCTTTTTAATTTCAGTCTTAGGAATTGGATTACATTGAGTCACATTAACTCCCTGAATCGACTTTCCCACAAACTTACTTGTGTTATTTTCAAAAACATTATCAATCAATGAAGGATTGACATTTTTAATTGGAAAATCATTATCTGAATAAATTTTAGAGTCACCAACCAAAGTGTACAACACAATATTACTTTTAACAGTAGACACAGGATTTATCACTTGTTGAACAACAGATTGAACAGCAGGGGTAGGAGGATCACACAAAATATGATTCTCAATTGGAACTTCTACTCCTTTAAGTTTGTCAAGTGATTTATCCTGTTTACTCACATCTGATTTAGATTCATCATCCGACGACTCATAGTCCTCAATGGTTGGAGGACCTTGTTTCGTAGATGTTGACTCTTTTTGCTCAGAATTTATACTTGGAGAATTGTCCGATTTAAATCCTAGGCCAGTAGTTACTTCCTCATAATCAAGAGGCACACTGGATTCAAACCGTGGCATTTCTTCTTCATCAGGCATATAAGTATAATCATGTCTCAAAGGGGGCGGACACTTCTTATACCCAACACCTTTCTTGTTTCCCTTTAGTTGTTGAACATTAATAATGTGATCGAGCACAAATCGGGAGTTAGAGTAACTCTCCAATTTTTGCTTGATTGCATCATGCTCACATTTGGCAATGGCTAGTTCTTTTTTAGTTTCCTCAACAATGTTAATGTATTCATTTATACTAACTTGTTTATGATAAACAGTTTTTGTCACTTCGGAAACATTTTTCTTTTGAATTTCAATCATAGATTTAAATTCTTTTTCGTTTCGAATCAAAGCCATATTCGATTCTTTGCATTTAGCCATTTCAACAACTAAACTCTGATTGTGAATATGAATCGAATCACAGTGAAGCTTTATTCTATCAAATTCACTTTTCATATGCTCACAATCTCTACAGTTGATAAGAATTTCAGATTTTACCTGACTTGTAGAATCTGAGACATTTGCCATAAAGGCAGTCTGATAAGAGAAAGATCCGTCTTCAGAAAAGAACTTCTCCATTTCTTTAGATACTACCTCAGCCTTCTTGATCAGAACTGATTTCTGACATTTCAAATCTTCTGCTTCATTCAATAAGTCATCAAGATTAGAACTTGCTTCTTTGCTCACATCAGATTCAGAACTCGAAGTAGAACTTTCTTCATCAGAACTCCCGGTATGACCAGAACTGTCGTCACTATCAGAAAATTCTTCCTTATGAACATGCTTGATGTGATTGATAATCTTAGCATAACACGCCGTTCCTCCTTTACCTTGATCACTTTCCCCAAGTTGTAAAGACCAATTAAACCCTTCATCAGCTTGTACGGTTAATGCACGACTTTCATTTGATGGTCCAGACTGATTCTGGTTAGTGGTGTTGTTTACAGCCACTATCCCTTTTCCACGATTGTCTTGATTTGCATTTGAAGTACTCGTCTGATTACGGAATGGGTTCTGATTGCCTTGTCTGCTTGGTCGAGTGCACTCACGCTTGAAGTGACCCTTTTCCCCACAATTGAAGCATGTAACTGCTTCTTTATCAAAACCATACTTTGTATCTTGTTTGCTTTCCAAAGAACTTCTTCCTGTTCGAACCATAAAGTCCTTCGCCCTTCTAACAGCACTTGCGAATGCCCACTTTATATCCATCAACTCCATTTCATCACGGTTAATTTGTAGATAGTCTTCGTTGGTTAAATTGATGTTTCCAATTTGACCGGCGACCAAACCGCAGTAAGCACTGACCATGGTATTAATAAGTTCCATATGTTCCTTTGCTACTTCAATGCTAACATTTGAGAGGTTTGATGTATCAACTTTGACTGTGTTAGGGTTTGGAGTTGGAGGATTGTTGGTATAATGAGCTTGCTGTTGTTGTTGTGGTTGGACTTGTGGTTGTGGTAGGGATGGATTAAAACCTCCTCCTGAATATGCCTGAGGTTGAGTAGCAACTGGAGGTATAAAAGGAATAAAACCTCCTCCAGAATAAGTCTGAGTTTGTTGAGGAAACGGAGAAGAGTTTGTATCTGATACAAACACCGTTTGTAATTTTGGTTGCCTCAGACTAGCTGACGGGTCAAAACCTCCACCACAATACATTTCAATATTCTGAGGAGCAGCAATGCGTTTTGCTTTTCGGATTTCTTCATCATTTTTATGTTCCAGCTTCTGTACAAATTCATAGATAGTTATAGTGTCAGCATCTAGAATACCTGTATGTTTTAGAAGCTCAATGTATGGACTCCACTTTGGTGGTAGAGAATCAGCAAATCGTGCACAAACTTCCTTTTGAGATGCAGCAACAGCATATGCAAACATCTCACTAATCAAATGATAAAACCGTGTGGTCATATCATTTAGAGTTTCGTTTTCCAAGAACTGGAATGATTCGAACTCTTTCTTTAATAAATCATGCCGTGTCTTTCTGGAAGCTGCGTTTCCTTCTCCTCTTGTCACCAAACAATCCCATAAGGATTTCGTGTCCGTACAATAAGAAAACTGATGATAGATATCTTTATGAAGTGCTTGAGTAAGAACAGCAAACGACTTTTTCTCAAATTCATATGCTTTCTTGTCATTTTCCTGCATGTTAGTAAAACCTTCGGCCGTTGAAGCTGCTACTTCAAGAGCATCATTGCGTGGAGTAATGAAACACCTCCAAATATCAGTGCTTTGACCTTGAACATATGTAATGAAACGACCTTTCCATGATGGAAACTCGTTCATATGATTCAACTTTGGCGGGCGATTGTTGCTACCCGTTTCGCTCTCACTGATCAAAAGATTTTGAATGTTTTGGTTCTGATTGGATGCCAAAGCCCATTGTCCGGCACTTATAGTTGGTTGACCAAAAACACTCTTCACCCACGCTGCTGCGGACGTCGGATCTTCACGTGGTCTAGAATCCATACTCCAATCCCATGGACTAGTACAACTCATATTTGATGTATGTATGATAGTACCTGCACAAATTCTTGAAAACAAACAGTAAGCAAGCTGATATAAGTCTTCTGTTTAAAACAGATCTGTTTTCGACGAAACAGAGTTCACGAAACAGGTTTGTTTCGTCTGAATGAATGACGACGAAACAGACTTGTGATTATAGTGAATTGTGGCGAAACAGAATTTGTTTCGTCAAAGATGTTGTGGCGAAACAGACGTTTGATTCGTCAAAGAGGTTGCGACGAAACAGATGTGATTCGTCGGCTGTGTGTTTCGTCAAAACTGGGTAAAAGTCAGTTGATTTAGATATTTAAAATATCTATTGACCAGTCAAGGATAAGAAGAGACACAAAGTGTCACACCCCGACCGCGTAAAACAACAAATCGCGGCGGAAACATCGGGGCGTGTTGCAACAGAATTAATGTTTCATAACCATGGATATCAAAAGTGTTTCGTTTTATTAAACATTGAGTAATTACATCGTCTGGAAATCTAATTACACTATTTAAACATAGTCTATCATTGTTATTGAGTCACTAAGGCCTTGTCCAGTCCTATGTGAGCATGCATCTTATCAATCGATATCATCCAACATACCTGAAACATATGTGAAAACGAGGTCAGCAAAGAAATGCTGGCGAGTACATAGGTTTTGTAGGAGTGTCGAAATCATGGCTAGTTTAGACGTTGCAATACTTTATTTAAAAACCTTGTTTTGAAAAGAGTATAATATTGCAACTTAATTAACCAACTCAAGTCAAGCGAGTTATAATTTGTAAAACCTCGTAGCCATGACTCTTAACCCAAAAACATTTGTTTTAGTACATTATTTGAAAAACAATGATAAGTTCAGGTGATATGTATCAGTAATAGAATAATGCATGATTAAATGAATAACCATGTAAAATAAGTTTGTATAAGATAAGTTGTTTGTAAATAAATGTCTTGTGAAAAGTATGTTACTCGTATAAAATGTTCTATGTCTCAAACTGAAATGATTCAAATAACGCTACCATATGTAATACCATACAAACACTTATATATAGGAAGTACCAGCGGCGTATCCACCATGCTTGTATCATATTACACACGCATCGTTACTTAATCACTTAATCAAACCAAACCAAACAATGTAAAATGTCTATGTCAAATATCCATGTCAAATGTCTATGTCAAATATCCATGTATGGCAAGTGAAATGTCTCAACTAAACCATATGCACAAAAACAAAGTATTGAAGTAAAAACTTGGTTTAAATCAAAGTTATGTTTTGTGGGAAATACATGATCAAATGTCAATCATGTACAAATGTTTACCCAATCGTTAAACCATCGTGTGAAAACCAATCGTTTACACAATCGTTAAATTCGTTTTAGGTCGTGAAACTACTTAAATGATCGTCTCGCTAATAACATTCAAACCTTCTTGACTCGCATTAATAAACCCTTACCAAAGGATAGATTAACAATTCGCATTAATAAACCCTTACCAAAGGATAGATTAACAATTCGCATTAATAAACCCTTACCAAAGAGTAAATTAACAATTCGCATTAATAAACCCTTACCAAAGAGTAAATTAACAGTTACAGATTCAGTCGCTACCCACAACACCCACACATAACTACGGGTGTAGTAACTAACGGGATTTGTCAGATCCTATGGTACCATAACCTAATACTGGTCGGCTTGATCATTGCTAATGAATGTCATTTGTTATGTAACTACAACCAACAAGTTTGTTCACTTTATGAAATCGTTATTAGTTTTGTATAAATCGCCTTAATCGTTTTTGAAACCATCGTTATAACATCGAAAACATTTAGCACATATGAGTCACCCCAAAACAATTGAAAACAGTAAAATAGGGGAAGAATGTACTCGCCTGGGAGTGCTTAGGAGTCTTGAACAACTACCAAGTAAGCTAGAGGAGTCCCGGAAATCAAACGGTACCTAATATAGGTAACTACATAATTAACCCGGACCTAAATCGGAAGACTGGGTAGCAGGAGGGTTTGTAAACCAAATGAGTGTAGGAACTCATATGATATGGTTTAACAAAGCCTACATACTAAATGAAACTTAACCTAAGTATTATCGACCCATCGCGACCCATTAAGGTAACATACGTTACTTTAACGTGTCGTGCGCGTGAAACGCGTTCGGACCGCCTAACTAGCCCTATGACAAGTGTTATATGCCTAAACATATTACATAATCAGTTACGTGACAAAGGTTTAGGTTACATATGCTTAATTACCAATTATACATGAAAAGGGTATTCTGGTAATTTACCTAAGGCATATAAACTACCTATCATACAACTACTTAAACGATGTGACCATAGGGTATAACCTCGGAAGGTTATTCCCTACCTACTATGGTCACCTAATGTGTTTGGTCGGATCCTAATGATCGACCAAACTGGGTCGGGTTCGAAGGTATAGGCGATTTATTAGATCGCCTACCCTACGACCCTAGACAACGTGGTAATCAGTGGACATAGTCCCAAAGGACTATGACCAACGTGATTACACTCACGTTGCGAAGTTCAAACGAACTTCGCATTGACCATTACTGGTCAACGCTGAAAGTCAAACAAAGTTTGACTTTCTGACTCGAAAAGCAGTAAAAATAAGGAAAGAACGAAAGAATACTTACGAAGGGTCCCCGCTAGTGAATCGTGATCGAATAGCTCAGGTATGAAGCGAAGGCCTCAACTTAGAGCATTTGGATCAGCTTTGGTGGGTTTTGAATGGAAGGGGGGTTGGGTATTTATAGTAAACGGTCCACCGTTAGGATCGTTTCATGGAAAACGTGCCATGATCCCATCCGTACAAGTGTCGGAAAGTTGTGGTGGCTTAAATTGGTCCTTATCTTCATGACTAAGCATGTGTGAGTATGTGGTTGTGGTTAAATCTGCTGAAAATAGGCTGTTAGAAACTCTGCATCTGGTCAGAAGACCCCATACGCATCGTAGGGCAAAAACCCATACGCATCGTAGGGCTTAACTTTGGCAGATTTACACTTTTGGTCCCTGAACTGTATTTAGGCCATTTTTGACACGTTTAAGGCCCGTTAACCCCATTTCAAAGCTCTAAAATGAAGTTAAAGTATAGGGAACTTAAAACATGCTCAAAAATATATCGGATGTCGGTTCGTTTAACCGTACGGTTGCGTTGTTCGGTTAATTACGACGGAATGCGCATAAGCGCGAAAAACGATCCAAATGACGCGACGAATGGATTTTTCTTAAGGCGAACACTAAAATATAATGTAGTTATGCTTACATAAATTTTTGGATGTCCAGATGTATTCAGAACGTAAGTTATGCGCGAAAATGCAAACTTGTGCACTTTTTGACGCTTTTAGTCCCTGAATGACACAAAAGTTTATTTTAGCATACCGAACACCTCAAAGCCTATTTCTAAGCTATGTAAAGGATATTTATGGTATGTTTAACTTATGGTCATGTTCCGGAATGTCTGTTACAGTTCAAATTGGCATACTTTCGCAGTTTGTCAACTTTAGTCCCTGTAAGCGATTTAACTTTGATTTCATCACATCAAACCTTCCAAAACTTATATCTAAGTTATGTAAAGGTTATTTAAGGTATGTTAAGCCTATTTCACTATTCCGGAGTGTTCGTTGCATTAAACTGGTTATATTTACGCATCAGTGCGCGTATAACCTTCCAGAAAGCGATTTAGAGCTTGAAATCGAACAAGAGTTGATATGTGTAAATGATACACATATTTTTACAAATCCCAAGTATGAAATACAATATTTCATTGGTTTGGTATTTGTTTGATGGCCGTGGAGGCACAGGTGTTACAGTCTCCCCTACTTTAGGAAATTTCGTCCCGAAATTTATTTAGAGGAAACTTGTAAGAGTTCAAAACATGAAGTTGAAAAGATCGAACAACATTGGTTAGGTTTCTGAACTTCTAGTAATTTTAATAATCATCATGATTGCAACGTAAGAGGGATACTTATATACAAGTATATAAAGCGTCATTGGTGCGTCCACCGTACCTCCATTACATTGTTCTCATTTCGTTATTTTTGTCACTATCGGTTCTTACACATAATAAATCTTACTGGGTTCCTATGCACTAAATTTCATAATTATGTACGCGTCCATAATCAGACAATTCCTTGCACAGTATACACAGTCTATTTTATAGTGTGTAGGGGAAAACCAAATGAACAAACCTGTGATGAGTGTAACTAGACCGCCATAGAGTCCTTTTAATTAAATCAATAAATGATCTAAATAGACTATCAAGGAGTCTGTTCAGCTACATCACTAGATGTCGTTCTTTAATCAAATTGTGAATCAATCTTTTAGACTAGACCACTTAAGGGTCTCTCATCGAATCATGGAATAGTACCATATAATCCCAAGGGTCTTTAACTACAACGTAGAAGCCCATTAAGGATTTAAAGTAGTACCTTTTGAATATTCTACTATGAATCCCTCATATAAGGATACGAAAGATTCTATGAGGATTTGAAAATTGGATCACACAAAAACATAGAGGAGAACACATAACACATAAACACATAATCGCATAATTGTATAATCGTTTAATCGCAAAATCGTTTAATCGCAAAATCGTTTATTCGTATAATCGTTTAATTTGTTATCTTTGGACATGGGTATTTAAAGCATACTAGGAATCCAATCCGTGGATTTCACTTGGCACTTTAAATATTTTCAAGAATCTAACTATGAAAATAGGAAGATCTAAAAAAAGAATTCGGCTTGTCCTAATTGAGTTGTAATGTACAAATTAAGGTGTACAAGGAATCCAATCAGGCTCCGAAATCAACGAAGGTGTTGATCGTGGTCGGCTCGGGACTCTGAATAGATCAAGATGTCATCAATAAAAACAATGACGAACTGATCCAAATAAGGCTTGCAGACCCTATTTATTAAGTCCATGAAGATGGCTGGAGCATTTGTCAAACCAAAAGGTATGACTGTAAACTCGTAATGGCCATACTTCGTGCAGAAAACCGTTTTGGGAACATTTTCTTTGAGAATACAAAGTTGATGATACCCAAAATGCAAATCGATCTTGGAAAAGCATGAACGCTATGCAGTTGATCGGAGAAATCGTTGATTTAAGGTAGGGGATATCGATTCTTGATGGTAAGCTTAATAGGCTTACGTTAATCGATATACATTTGAAAAGATCCATTTTTCTTTTCATAAAGAGAACTGGAGTTTCTCCAAGGTGAAAAGTTCGGACGGATGAATCCTTTATCAGACAACTCTTAAAGCTGTTTTGATGATTCTTGCATCTCGAACGGTGCAAGACGATAAGATACTTTGGATTTAGAAGAAACAAGTGTTTGAGGTTCTTAGGGAGATCACAAGTGATCATAAAAATGACAGAACCACAAGAGTAGTTTTGTCTTTGTGATAACATCATAAGGTTGGATCAAACATTCATACAATTGCATTAGTTGAAAATAAAAACCACAAATTTTTATTTATATAACAACCGCATTGTCTTAAAATGTTACTAGATAACAACCAGAGGAAAATACAAAATACTAATTGTTCATTCCTTCAACATTGAGTGCCTCATTGATGTTAAACACTCAACCACGTGCTGGATTCACATTGACGTTGACGTTCGCATTTGGGTTTGCGTTAGCATTTGCATTCACCAGTCTTGGGCAGTTGTGGCGGAAGTGACCAATCTCTCCGCAGTTGAAACATGAACCCAATGGGAATCTCGCAGCATTCCCTTGAACCGGAGCTTGAACCTGAGCAGCCTGATTTTGTCCCAAACGACAAATATTGGCCAAATGCCCAAGTCTACCACACGTTGTGCATTTCTTGCAATCTCGTGGTGCAACGTGATGACCGTTGCAACGGGCACAATGAGGTGCGGTACCGGCATATGCTTTCTTTGCAGGTGGCTGAGCTGGTTGGTTCCGCGGGTTCTGAGCAGTCTGTGCTGTAACAGCAAAGTTCTGAACATCCTTTCGCTTTCTTGATTTCTTTGCCGTCTCATCTTCCTTACCCTTCTTGTTTTGACCTTTCTTGCTAACCTCCATGTCAGCTGTCTGTTTCTTGCCCTTGTCACCCTTCCTGTGTAACTTGTTCTTCCGAATCTGCGACTCAGTCAATGTCGCTGATAACTCGATCGCCTGACGGAGTGTGGCAGGGTTACTACCAGTAAGGATGTCTTGTACCGAGTCAGGTAGGCCGTCGATGTACCTTTCGATAGCTATGTCAAGTGGGGTAACCATTGTCGGGCAAAGCAGACTCAGCTCCTCAAACCTATCAGTATAAGCCCTGTGCTCACCACTATCCTGCTTCAAATCATCAAATTCCTTCTCTAAGGCTCGCTGCTCATGACGAGGACAGAATTCCCTCATCATAAGAGCTCTTAGTTCAGCCCATGTCTGTGCCAAGGCAATCTCAGCACCCCTATCTCTCATAACCCCGTTCCACCATGTCAAAGCCCTCTTCTGAAATACGCTCGAAGCAAACTCGACCTTGCGATTGTCAAGACACTGCACGTGGCGAAAAGTATTCTCTATGCTTTCAAACCACTGAAGAAGCCCAGTCGCTCCTTCAGAACCACTAAACTTGAGTGGTTTAGCCTGGTTAAAATCCTTGTATTTGCATGGAACATTGTTGTTGTTATAGGCTTGGATCCATTGAGCAAAGAGGTTTGGGAATTGAGCAGCCATTTGTTGCGCAATAATTTCTGCCAGCTCGGCAGTCTCTATCTGGTTTTCGCGTCGAGGAGGCATTGTCTAAAAGAGGAAACATGAAAGGAAACGAGTGAGAGAATTTAGACGAAAAGAATAAGATGAAACAAATCTGATGAAAGCAAGGGTAGTGGTCATTTGTTTGTTACCACAAGGTAAACAAACGACACACAGTGACTAATCAAAGTAAATGGGTCAAAATAATGTATCGCGAAGACATGCTCGCCTATAAGTGAACACTCATCCCAAGAATTCCCAGGTAAGCACAACTGGTCTCGCGTCTGATGAGATGTATACGAAGTGCTTGCCTAGACAGAAAACCCAGAATACAGGCATTCACCCTTCCAGTTTGCACGTGTTCACATTATTTAAAACCCAAAACCATGACGAGAATTTGAAAATTCAAAGGGGTTCAAAACCATATAACAGAGGGTTCAAAACCTAGAAATCAATCATCCTAGAACAGATGATTAGTTTTCAAAGCGGTTTTGAAATTTATGTTCTTGTTGTGGTCGTCGCCTAAGGATAGGTGACGGTATTGTTTTATGACTAAACGCAAGTAAACTCGCGTTAGGGTCCTAGAAAGGTTATAGACTAGGTCAAAGCATTACTAATTACTAATAACCTAATTCCCTATAACCATTGGCTCTGATACCATCTTTTCTGTCACACCCCGACCGCGTAAAACAACAAATCGCGGCGGAAACATCGGGGCGTGTTGCAACAGAATTAATGTTTCATAACCATGGATATCAAAAGTGTTTCGTTTTATTAAACATTGAGTAATTACATCGTCTGGAAATCTAATTACACTATTTAAACATAGTCTATCATTGTTATTGAGTCACTAAGGCCTTGTCCAGTCCTATGTGAGCATGCATCTTATCAATCGATATCATCCAACATACCTGAAACATATGTGAAAACGAGGTCAGCAAAGAAATGCTGGCGAGTACATAGGTTTTGTAGGAGTGTCGAAATCATGGCTAGTTTAGACGTTGCAATACTTTATTTAAAAACCTTGTTTTGAAAAGAGTATAATATTGCAACTTAATTAACCAACTCAAGTCAAGCGAGTTATAATTTGTAAAACCTCGTAGCCATGACTCTTAACCCAAAAACATTTGTTTTAGTACATTATTTGAAAAACAATGATAAGTTCAGGTGATATGTATCAGTAATAGAATAATGCATGATTAAATGAATAACCATGTAAAATAAGTTTGTATAAGATAAGTTGTTTGTAAATAAATGTCTTGTGAAAAGTATGTTACTCGTATAAAATGTTCTATGTCTCAAACTGAAATGATTCAAATAACGCTACCATATGTAATACCATACAAACACTTATATATAGGAAGTACCAGCGGCGTATCCACCATGCTTGTATCATATTACACACGCATCGTTACTTAATCACTTAATCAAACCAAACCAAACAATGTAAAATGTCTATGTCAAATATCCATGTCAAATGTCTATGTCAAATATCCATGTATGGCAAGTGAAATGTCTCAACTAAACCATATGCACAAAAACAAAGTATTGAAGTAAAAACTTGGTTTAAATCAAAGTTATGTTTTGTGGGAAATACATGATCAAATGTCAATCATGTACAAATGTTTACCCAATCGTTAAACCATCGTGTGAAAACCAATCGTTTACACAATCGTTAAATTCGTTTTAGGTCGTGAAACTACTTAAATGATCGTCTCGCTAATAACATTCAAACCTTCTTGACTCGCATTAATAAACCCTTACCAAAGGATAGATTAACAATTCGCATTAATAAACCCTTACCAAAGGATAGATTAACAATTCGCATTAATAAACCCTTACCAAAGAGTAAATTAACAATTTGCATTAATAAACCCTTACCAAAGAGTAAATTAACAGTTACAGATTCAGTCGCTACCCACAACACCCACACATAACTACGGGTGTAGTAACTAACGGGATTTGTCAGATCCTATGGTACCATAACCTAATACTGGTCGGCTTGATCATTGCTAATGAATGTCATTTGTTATGTAACTACAACCAACAAGTTTGTTCACTTTATGAAATCGTTATTAGTTTTGTATAAATCGCCTTAATCGTTTTTGAAACCATCGTTATAACATCGAAAACATTTAGCACATATGAGTCACCCCAAAACAATTGAAAACAGTAAAATAGGGGAAGAATGTACTCGCCTGGGAGTGCTTAGGAGTCTTGAACAACTACCAAGTAAGCTAGAGGAGTCCCGGAAATCAAACGGTACCTAATATAGGTAACTACATAATTAACCCGGACCTAAATCGGAAGACTGGGTAGCAGGAGGGTTTGTAAACCAAATGAGTGTAGGAACTCATATGATATGGTTTAACAAAGCCTACATACTAAATGAAACTTAACCTAAGTATTATCGACCCATCGCGACCCATTAAGGTAACATACGTTACTTTAACGTGTCGTGCGCGTGAAACGCGTTCGGACCGCCTAACTAGCCCTATGACAAGTGTTATATGCCTAAACATATTACATAATCAGTTACGTGACAAAGGTTTAGGTTACATATGCTTAATTACCAATTATACATGAAAAGGGTATTCTGGTAATTTACCTAAGGCATATAAACTACCTATCATACAACTACTTAAACGATGTGACCATAGGGTATAACCTCGGAAGGTTATTCCCTACCTACTATGGTCACCTAATGTGTTTGGTCGGATCCTAATGATCGACCAAACTGGGTCGGGTTCGAAGGTATAGGCGATTTATTAGATCGCCTACCCTACGACCCTAGACAACGTGGTAATCAGTGGGCATAGTCCCAAAGGACTATGACCAACGTGATTACACTCACGTTGCGAAGTTCAAACGAACTTCGCATTGACCATTACTGGTCAACGCTGAAAGTCAAACAAAGTTTGACTTTCTGACTCGAAAAGCAGTAAAAATAAGGAAAGAACGAAAGAATACTTACGAAGGGTCCCCGCTAGTGAATCGTGATCGAATAGCTCAGGTATGAAGCGAAGGCCTCAACTTAGAGCATTTGGATCAGCTTTGGTGGGTTTTGAATGGAAGGGGGGTTGGGTATTTATAGTAAACGGTCCACCGTTAGGATCGTTTCATGGAAAACGTGCCATGATCCCATCCGTACAAGTGTCGGAAAGTTGTGGTGGCTTAAATTGGTCCTTATCTTCATGACTAAGCATGTGTGAGTATGTGGTTGTGGTTAAATCTGCTGAAAACAGGCTGTTAGAAACTCTGCATCTGGTCAGAAGACCCCATACGCATCGTAGGGCAAAAACCCATACGCATCGTAGGGCTTAACTTTGGCAGATTTACACTTTTGGTCCCTGAACTGTATTTAGGCCATTTTTGACACGTTTAAGGCCCGTTAACCCCATTTCAAAGCTCTAAAATGAAGTTAAAGTATAGGGAACTTAAAACATGCTCAAAAATATATCGGATGTCGGTTCGTTTAACCGTACGGTTGCGTTGTTCGGTTAATTACGACGGAATGCGCATAAGCGCGAAAAACGATCCAAATGACGCGACGAATGGATTTTTCTTAAGGCGAACACTAAAATATAATGTAGTCATGCTTACATAAATTTTTGGATGTCCAGATGTATTCAGAATGTAAGTTATGCGCGAAAATGCAAACTTGTGCACTTTTTGACGCTTTTAGTCCCTGAATGACACAAAAGTTTATTTTAGCATACCGAACACCTCAAAGCCTATTTCTAAGCTATGTAAAGGATATTTATGGTATGTTTAACTTATGGTCATGTTCCGGAATGTCTGTTACAGTTCAAATTGGCATACTTTCGCAGTTTGTCAACTTTAGTCCCTGTAAGCGATTTAACTTTGATTTCATCACATCAAACCTTCCAAAACTTATATCTAAGTTATGTAAAGGTTATTTAAGGTATGTTAAGCCTATTTCACTATTCCGGAGTGTTCGTTGCATTAAACTGGTTATATTTACGCATCAGTGCGCGTATAACCTTCCAGAAAGCGATTTAGAGCTTGAAATCGAACAAGAGTTGATATGTGTAAATGATACACATATTTTTACAAATCCCAAGTATGAAATACAATATTTCATTGGTTTGGTATTTGTTTGATGGCCGTGGAGGCACAGGTGTTACACAAAGATATTTAACCTGACACAAGGATGTTTGTAACTTCTATTTTCAACGAAACAGTGACTTTACTGAAACCAATTATAACCTTTTACACAAAAGTCAAGTAATGTTATTTTAAGTTATAACACTTGGTTTAATCAATTTTAACAGATCAAATACTCAGTTTTTATAAGAACACTTATGAAGATATGAAGAACACCACCAAGAACATGAAGTTTCCGATGAGTTTTCCGATCACCGATAAATTTCCGAAACACGAAAATACACTAGATTTTCACTAAAAACCCGGTTTAAAGCATAAACAAACAATCTAACTTAGGTTTTTGATAAAAATCTGTAGCAAACAACACTAAAACAGCAGATTTATGAATATTTTTCCAGAAAATATTAATTTTTCAAGAACTCATTTTCAGAAAAACACACACAAAATACTTGATAAAAACCGAACAAGTTTGATTTTAAACAAGGATAAGAGCCAAAGCTCTGATACCACTTGTAGGTCCCGAAATCTGAGGATCGATTACGAACCGAATCACTTGTTTATAGTAAACACAGTTACGTGTGCGGAATCCACGTAACTATGCCAAATCAAACATATATAGCATAAATAACAACGGATTAATCAATGAAACACAATCTATTGATTAACGGGATGAGAACCGATAACAACTGATACAAACACAGTTCAGACTAAATTTCGGCAGAGTTTTGTTACTATGGTCTGTTTCTCATCTCTGAGTTCAAATGAACACAAAGTGTTGCTTATATAGTCCCTGGCCACTGATGTCGACGAAACACAGAAGTGTTTGACGAATCTGAACATGGGCCAGACATTGGGCCTGGAACAGCCCAATACATGACGAATCAAGGTCTGATTCGTCAGTACATGACGAATCAAGGTCTGATTCGTCATGACCTTCAACGAAACAGAAGTTTGATCATTGGCCTGTTTCGCCATGAAGTGTTCCGACGAAACAGAAGTCTGATTCGTCGAGGACTGCAACTGTTGAGTTTGTTCCTGTTAACAGACAGCAACAATCAGCAACACATAAACATAGTAATGACAAAACTACCCTTTAATGCAACATGCATTGTTCATAATACATTACATACCAAAAGAGACAAATAAGTTGTACACAAGTAGATAGGAGGATATCTGACTTGGTCAACATAACATAAAGACTCGATAATTAATAAAAGACCATACAAATTACATCGTTAAAACAAGACTAGTTACAGACACTAAAAATGCATCAACAATGTGTTTCTTTTTTTTGAAAGGTGTGAATTATTCGCGAATGTCGGGAGGTCTAGCATACGTTGTCTTAACCGGGTCCGCACTAGAAAGCCCATCCCACAATAGATCCCCAATTTAAACCCCTCAATGAGAAATCCATATCACTCAGACTCGAACTTAAGACCTGGAGGAGAAAACTCACCCTGACCCACCGTAAGTGAAACTTAAATACCCATACCCGTGGCCACCACTAGAGCACTAGTAATGGTTATATATGTGTTTCAATATCTAAGTGTAACTTTCCACATGGGATTACGTTGTTTAACGTTGTATTAAAACTGAATTGGTGGTGGTTTTTTAGATATTAAAGTATTTTACTTTTGTTCCATAATAATAGTAATAATAATAATAATAATAATAATAATAATAATAATAATAATTGGTGGTGGTTTTTTAGATATTAAAGTATTTTACTTTTGTTCCATCATCATCATAATAATAATAATAATAATAATAATAATAATAATGGTCAATTACCAATATATCTTAGACCATACGGTGAGAACCTGAAAAGTGGGCGTTATTCGACACGTGGAGGATACGTCAGCGCGCGTCAGAAACGTGACGTGATGCCAAAATGAGGTGTGAGAAGGGGCGTTGAAGAGTGGCACTATTCGAAACGTCACACACTTTTTTATTGTTAAATTATATTTAAAATGATATAATATCTATTTAATTTTAAAAAAATAATAATAGTAATTAAACTAATAACATTAATACTTAAACAGTACAATTTAAACATAAAAATATTACATAATAAAAAATACACAAAATAAGAAGAAGATTACATAACTTAACTTAAACCTAAAAATTAAACATTACTACTTAAAAAACCTAATAATCTGTGACGCCAAAATTTGATGGAAAATGGTTGTGGTCGTGCCTGAAGCTGATTAGGTGACTTGTATCATGTCGTCTTCCACCACGGTGTACACCGCTTCGAATCTTTCGCAATCCAAACGGATAACCCGAGACGAAAGCGCGTCAACGGTTCAGGTGGTTTCACCCATATGGACGCTGTTGGTGCACTTGTGTCTGTACTTTGTCTGTATTTAGTCTTGATACAAAACGATGTCTTTGATGTAAGTTTGACCAAGTCAACCATCCTCCGGTTTGACTTGGACAAACAGTTTGACAATGGTTGAAAGATATGTGGGCCGAAGGATATGTCATCGAAGGATAGTTTAGATCCTTCGATGAGCTCGAAAGATGACCTTCGAAGGATAGACCACGAAGGATATCATCCTTCGTGGTATATGTGATCCTTCGATGGGTGTTTGATCGACAGATGATCTTTCGATCAGTCTGTCTGATCCTTCGACCAGACAATCTGTGTTCGGGTATAAATACCCATGTGTTGTGAAGGTTCGAAAGTTAGACATTTAGAGAACACTCAGAGCAGAAAACACACACACACTTAGAGAGAGTTTACAGAACTGATTTGTAAACCTTGTGCTTGTAACGGACCTTTCATACGCATTAATACAAGTGGTGTTAATCGTTGAGTCTTGTGTGTTTATCATTGTGCTTGTTCTATCTCGGTTTGCATGCTAGCTTGGATTCCGCACTCGCTAGTGTGTTAGACATAACAAGGAATAGGTTAAACCTCAACCTCCGAGGGACCTACAAGTGGTATCAGAGCCGTGGCTCTTTTCCTTGTTAAAAACCGGGTTTATACAAGACTTTGGAGTGTTTTTGGACAAAAACTCACTGGTTTTGTACTCGTTTTTACTGTTTTTCCCGCTTATCTTTACGTTAAAACGTGTTCTAAACTAACCGGGTGTGTTGCATGACGGGTTGGGTAACTTGAAAACTGGTTTTTACGAACGTTTGGTGATTTCCGGCCAAAATTCCGGCTTCTCCGGTGACCGGTTTTTCTGGATAAGCTTATTATATTTTATCTGTTCAAATCTGTTTTTGCAGAAAATCATGGTCTGACCATACTTTCTGCCGAAAGATCTCACCAACCCATCACCTTTTTCACCAACCTGTCACTCTTTGTCAACTGTGTCAGAGCAGTTCGAAAGATATCCTTCGAAGTCGAAAGATCATCTTTCGATCAGTGGAGGTTCGATAGATAATCATCCTTCGAACCAAGGAATCATTTCGAAGCATACATCTTTCGGTCTACAGTTCTTTTTCGAAAGACAAGGATCCTTCGATTGGAGAGTCTTTCGAAAGACAAGGATCCTTCGATTGGAGAGTCTTTCGAAACTCAACAGTGATCTTTCGAACAATGTTGATCCTTCGAACAGGTGTTGATCTTTCGATCCTTTGTCTGTTGTTGTTTAACAAGTTTGTGTTTTTGCTTGTCTTTCGATCTCAGATCCTTTGAACAGATCCTTCGGCTGGTATTATTTTTCTTGTTCAAAAATGAATTCGATGTGGGGTGTTCCGGTAAATGCAGAGATGTATTTTGGTACTCCAGCTCCGGATTCGGGTTCGCAAGCTAATGCTACATCTACCGGTCAATGGGCATTTGTATCAAATCAAGCTCCAAGTGTTCAAAGCATTTTACTAAGCGAAAGTGAAACGGGAAGTTTGAATAGGCCTCCAAAGTTGATGCATTTAAGTGAATATCCGGGATGGTTTGATAGATTTCATACATATGTCCTTGGTCAAAATACAGAACTGTGGTTGCGCTTCATCACAGATTTTGATCAAACGATAGAGGTTGCCGCTTCATCTGCTGCTACGTTTGCTGATCTTACGGAAGATCAGAAAAAGGTCTATGACTTAGAAAAGAAAGCATATGTCATTCTTACTCAGGCGTTAAGCAAAGACATTTATCATCAATTTGTCAGTTACAAGACAACGAAGAAGTTGTGGGACGCATTGAAGATAAGGGGCATAGGAAATGAAGCAACCCGTCAATTGAGAAAAGATCTGCTAAAGAAAGAGTTTGATGGTTTTGTTTGTATGCAGAATGAATCTCTAGGAGATTTGACAAGTCGATTTACTCATTTGCTGACTGAATTGGCAAATACTGGGGTTGTAACGACTTCAGCAGAGATAGTGAAGAAGTTTGCAGATGCACTGCCACCTCAATGGAATAATTTCTTAGAAATTATGAAGTACAATGGCACTTTGGATATAACAAGCTTCAGTGATTTTGCACAACTCCTGGAAAACAAGAATCAGGAAGAAACTCTTAAGGCAAAAAGAGTTCCAGTGCCACAAAATCCTGAAATTTATTATGGAACTTCTAGCACTTCTACAAAACCTTCTTCACACGCTCCAATTCAAACAGCATTTGTGTCTAGCACGAGCTTGTATGGCACTCCTCCTCCAACAACAGACATGTTTGGAAATCCGCTTAATCCAGCTCCTCAACCAGCACCACAACAGCAACAGCAAATCAGAGCAACTGATATGTTCGGGAATCCACTTCCTCCTCAACAGCAAGCGTGTTATGGAAGCACATCATCTGCTGGTCAACAATCAAAGCCAAATACAGTACGGCTCGACACCTCAAGCTTTTCTAAAGTCAGTGTGGAAGTAGCAAAGGAACACATGGAGCTGCTAAACACTTTGGTGAGCGCATACTGTGGATTAGTGGAAGGTCAGATTGGTAACATTAATCTGACTCAAGAAGACTATCAGCAGATTGACAAAGAGGAGATGGAGATGATGGACATCAAATGGGCCTTTGCCAGTGCTGTTAGGCGAGCAAAGGATTTCATGGAAAGAACGGGCCGAACCAGCTTGGAAAGCAAGAAAGACACCAAGTATGGGTTCGACAAGCAAGCTGTAAAGTGCTTCAATTGTGGGGAACGTGGTCATTTCAAGCGTGAATGTACGAGGCCATCTCAACATGGAAATCAGAATCCTTTCAGAGGTCAAGGCAACCAGCAAAACCAGAATAGGAACAATGTTCGCACATTGGTGCCTGTTAACAACCAGACTCAAGCAGGACCATCAAATGCCAACCAGGCACTTGTGGTTCAAGTAGATGAAGGTTGTGATTGGTCTATTCAGTTGGGAAACGATGCTCCAGATGGAACAGCGTGTTTTGCTGAGATTGTCAAGGATCTTAATCACACCAGTGGTGGAGAATCTTCCGCCAATGGTGGTGACTCTTCTGAGGATGAAGACTCTTCTGGTTACAGCAGAAGTTCGGATGAAGAATCCTCGAGCTCAGGTGATGATCATGTGGATGAGACATCAAATGCGTTAATCGATGCAGATATTGATGAACTCTTGGAAGAAACTGCAGTAGGAATTCAAAGAAGATCTATTTTGGTGGATCAAGCTGCTTATTCTTTGTCTTCTCTCCATTCAGCCTTTATGGCGAATGTCGACAGTTCATCAAGTCAGGTATGTGTCGATGAACCCACTTCTGTTAGCTGTGATAACTGTGATAGTTTGCGTGTTAAATGTGCTGATTTAGAGGCAAACATGTCTGAGTTGCAAGGCAAACATGATGCTTTACAAGCTAGTTTGTTTGACTTGCAAGACAAACATGTTTCTGTGAATGATAGGTGGTGTGAATTGCAAAGCAAACACGAGGCTTTGCAAGAGAAATATGATGTGACATTCATTCACAATCAGAAATTGACCGTTGATCTTTCCAAGTACACAGAAGCCAACATGTTTTATGAAAACCATGAAAAGGAATTTAAGTCAATGATTGAAACGTTAAAGAAAGATAAAACAGAGCTGACAAAAATGGTTTCGAGAAAACAAACTGACATTAACCTTTATATAACTCGTCTTGAGGTAATGCAAAAGGAAATGGCTTGTGTTAAAACAGAAAGTGAGGCGATCCGACTCAAGTTAGACAGTTATTTGAGTTCTAGCTATGTGTTGGATCACATCATTGATGTTCAGAAAGAGAAACGGGATGTCACATGCATAGGCTACAAGAAATGTCCACCACCCGTGAGAAACAATTTTGATGCACTGCCTGATGAGGAGTTTAGAACTCATTTTGAACCATCTGTTCCTTTGGACGTTGAGGAATTTTCTACAGGACTCGGATACAAGAAAGAAGTATCGTCAGATTCAGATGTGTCAGCAGATACATTTGTAACTGCTGAACAGAATCAGGATCCTCCAGTTGTGATTGAGGATGCTGATTCTTCTGATGATGAGTCTGATGATACTGATTCAGCAAAGTCTGATGCGGAGATAAACGAAGAGGACATACCTCTTGAGAATCATATTCTGTGTGATCCTCCTGCAAAACCCGCTAAGACTGTTGCAATCGAGTCCGTGTCTGAAAAGGAGTCGGAGAGTGTGGATTTGCTGTACACTCTTGTTGGTGATAATAAAATTTATTCAGACAAAGATTTTCCCATTAAGAATGTTAATCAATCATTAATCAGTAAAGTCTTTGAAAATTCAACAAGTAAGTTTTTGGGTAAGAAAGGATCACACATTGTGGTAACACAGTGCCCTCCTATCCCTAAGGCTGAAATTAGAAAACAGTTTGGCAATCAGAAATTACCAACAGTGCAAAAACAGCAAAATCATATCAAACAAACAGGTAAGACACCGACTCCAAGTCAAAAGAAGCCGAATCAGAAGAAGAAGAAGAATGTGAACTTTGTGAAATCGAAGGGAACGGACAAAATTGCAACGTTTGAAAATCAATCTAATTTAGATTTTGTCAAGAAGGCAACAGTGATGAAAAGGAATGAACCAAGTAGTTCAAAACCTAGTACCTCGGGTTCACAAAGTTCATCATCGGCAAGACGATCACATGATACTTCGGGGTTTGTTGAACGAAGATCATGTTTTGAATGTGGTACAATCGGGCATATCGTTCGAAATTGCCCGTATCTTCATAAACAAAAAGGCATAGTTGATGTTCCCCGTGACCACATTGACCGCAAGCGATCTGTTTCATCAAAACAAGATCCCCGCCTTGTAAAAGAAAGGGAAAAGAAACAGAAACGCCAACAGGTCAAGAAAATTGAAAAAGCAATTAAAACTGATGCGGTTAACAAACCATCTGTTTCTGTCAAACCAGAAAATTCAAAAACTTCTGACAACCATGAAGTTAAAATTTTAAAGAATAACACTGGAATAACAAAACAGACCTGGAAACCAAAAACGGTTAAAGAATCAGGGGGACCATCACAATTTTCAAATCATCAAAGAATAGAGGTTATTGTTATTGATGAAAATGGAAGACCCAAGACCACAATGGCTTGGGTCCCCATCTCCAACTAATTATGTGAGTTCATGTGCAGGGTGTTTCAGGAGGAACTATCAGTAGTCATTGGATTGTTGATAGTGGGGCATCCAGGCACATGACAGGCGACATGAAGCTTCTCTACGACGTCAAATCTATTAGAGGAGGTTATGTTGCTTTTGCTGGAGATAAGGGCGGATATATTACGGGTGAAGGAATGATTTCCAACGGGGTTGTTAGCTTTGATAAGATCAACTTTGTACAACAACTTGATCACAATCTTCTTAGTGTTTCTCAAATTTGTGATAAGCAGTTCTCAGTACACTTTGATGCAAATGGATGTTATGTGCTGAAACCCGGCTTCAAAATTCCAAAAGAATGGATTCTCTTGTCGGCTCCAAGGATAAATGATTTGTATGTCCTTGATATGAGCCAAGCTATCACAACGTCTGCACAAGCAACATGTTTCGTTTCCAAAGCCACAGAAAAAGACACAATCTCTTGGCACAGACGAATGGGTCACATTCACTTACGCAAAATGAATCATTTGGTGTCAAATGAATTGGTGAATGGTGTACCTCTTAAAAATTTCCATCTTCAAGACGTCTGTGTCTCGTGCCAGAAAGGAAAACAAACGAAGAAGCGACACCCCACAAAGAAAGTCAACACGGTGGCTGTTCCTCTTGAACGTTTGCACATGGATTTGTTCGGTCCTGTCAAGCACAAAAGCATTAGGAATGATCAATATTGCCTCGTGATAACTGATGATTATTCAAGATTTTCTTAGGTGGCGTTCATGGCACACAAGAGCGAAACCTTCGGTATTATCAAAAATTTGATTATTCAGATTGAGAATCTCTATAATTTGAAGGTTAGGCGGATACGTAGCGACAATGGTACTGAATTTAAAAATCATGCCATGGCGGAGTTTTGCACTTCAAAAGGTATTCTTCACGAATTTAGTGCAGCTTATACTCCTCAACAGAATGGCGTCGCTGAACGTAAGAACCGCACATTGATCGAGACTGCTAGGACAATGTTAGTAGAGTCACAATTGCCGATTCCATTTTGGACTGAAGCTGTGGCATCTGCATGTTATACGTTGAACCGAGTTCTTACAGTCAAAAGGCACAACAAGACCTGCTTTGAGCTTATTAACAAACGGAAACCAGATTTGTCATATCTTGAACCGTTTGGAGCTCCATGCACAATAATCGATCCTAATGGAAAGTTTGGGGCAAGAGCAATTGAGGGATACTTTCTTGGGTATTCCACCCCAAACTTAAGAGTCTGGAATCTAGAGACTAAAAGGGTCGAGGAATGGTCTAAAGTCAGAGTACAAAGGCACACTTTACCAGTCAAATGTCCTGGTCAGCCTTGGATGTTTGAGTACGATGACTTTTTCAATTCGATCAATGTTGAAGCAGTTGAAGAAAATGCTGCGGCAAGGATGTTTTTCGAGAGCGATAATGCAACAGATTCACCGTTGGTTCGTCCCATTATTGTCAATCAAGAACCATCTTCGGTGAACAATAATGCTCTCGACAATGAGGATTTTCACGATGCTTCCGAATTGAACGAATCTTCAGAGGATGATGAATTTCTAGATGCAGATCAAGAAGCTCCAACAACAGCAGTTCATGGTATTTCAGAGGGTACACCTCCAGTAGATGTCCCTAGAACAGCTGAAACTTCTGCATCATCCTCTTCGTCAATTCCGGGACTTGAATTGATTGTTGATCTCAATCTCAACAATCTGGGTACAAATATTCCAGTTCAAGATAATCCAGAAACAAGGATTCACAATACCCATCCTCAACAAAACATCATCGGAAATGTACAGAGTGGCGTTCAAACAAGAAACATGTTGCGAAACAACAACAATGCAGGCTTGTATGCAACTATCCGAGAATCTGGTCAACAAAATGATTGGTCTTTCGCGTGTTATGTCTCACAGGAAGAGCCAAGAACTTGGAAAGATGCTTTGAAAGATAGCTCTTGGGTTGAAGCAATGCAGGAAGAACTGCAACAATTCCAGAAGCTTGGTGTCTGGAAACTCGTAGAGAAACCTGCTGGTTACAAGAAGATTGGTACTCGTTGGGTGTTTAAATGCAAAAAGGATGACCGTGGAGTCGTTATTCGAAACAAAGCAAGGCTAGTCGTTCAAGGTTTTCGTCAGATTGAAGGGATCGACTACAACGAAGTGTATGCACCTGTTGCATGTCTAGAAGCAATTCGGATTTTTCTGGCTTATGCCTCATTCAAAGGTTTCAAGGTATACCAGATGGACGTGAAAAGTGCATTCTTACATGGTGTGGTAGAAGAAGAGGTGTATGTCGAACAGCCTCCAGGTTTTGAAGATCCTATCCATCCCGATCGGGTTTGGTTGCTCAACAAAGCTCTCTATGGTCTACATCAAGCACCGCGAGCTTGGTACGCAACCTTATCTAATTATCTGCTGGAGAATAGATTTCGCAGAGGTGTTATCAATTGTACTCTTTTCATCAAAGAACAAGATGGAGATCTTCTACTGGTACAGGTATACGTTGATATTATTTTTGGTTCTACTAATGATGTTTTGTGTAGGGATTTCGAGCGTGTAATGCAGGATAAATTCGAGATGAGTGTTATGGGGGAAATGACTTTCTTTTTGGGCCTACAAGTACAACAAACTGAGTCTGGGATATTCATCCATCAGACTAAATATGTTGGTGACATCTTGAGCCGGTTCCAGATGTCTGATGCAACGCCCATCGGTACCCCATTGCCGCAAAATCACGGAATTACTCCAGACTTGAAGGGTGAAGCTACGAGCCCCTCATACTACCGCGCGATGATCGGATCTCTTATGTACCTCACAGCATCAAGACCAGATATAATGTACCCAACGTGCCTGCTTGCCAGATATCAAGTCAACCCGAAGGCCTCACATCTTGCAGCTGTAAAAAGGATTTTTCGTTATTTGAAGGGTTACCCTGACACCGGTCTATGGTACCCTAGGGATAATAACTTTGACCTGATTGCATTCAGTGATTCTGATTTTGGCGGATGCAAAATCGACGACAAATCCACAACGGCTGGATGTCATTTTTTGGGAAATCGCCTAGTCACATGGCAGTGCAAGAAGCAGACGTGCGTCGCTACATCAACATGCGAAGCTGAATACATTGCTGCCTCAAGTTGTTGCTCCCAAGTCCTATGGATCCAACAACAAATGCGTGATTACGGTTTTGAATTCCTAACTACTCCTATTTACGTTGATAATTATGCTGCCTTACAGATCACTAAAAATCCTGTGCAGCATTCAAAGACTAAGCACATCGAAATTAAGTATCATTTCATACGTGATTGCTTTGAGAAAAGGCTAATCGATGTTGCTTATGTCCACACCGATGACCAACGTGCCGACCTTTTTACCAAAGCATTTGACAAATCAAGATTTGACTATTTATTACTGGTAAACGGCATTAAGGTCAAGCAAGAGTAAACCAACATCGGAAAATCATTTTTGTAAATACCTTTGTGTTTTAAATTTGTCTTAGTTTATTGATTTTAGGGGGAGTAAATCCAAAATTTGAAAATCCAAAAACATTGAAAAAGTTCAAAAACACAAAAACAATAGAAAAACAAAAATGAGTTTCCTGGCGAGAAAAAGAGAAAATGATAGTACATCAGTGGTCTGTCTTAACCTCTTTAAACCTTAAATGAAAAACGATAAGCAGCTCTATATAAGATGTATCGGTAGGCTCACAATCATTTTAAAGTGTGCAGGGTGATATAAATTTAATCGACTGAAGACCAGGTGGGAACCATTCATTGGCATATGGTCTTAGTACCGAAATTTCGTTTGATAGATTGCCGAGGTTCTAAGATATTCGGTCTTTATGCTGCTTATCATCTGGGTATCATGGTTGTATCTTTTTCCGAAAAATAACGGGGACGCAAGTCTAGATCTTCCATGATACTATACATACGTGTACATATTGCATTCGACCTCAATAAGTGATAAACAATCACATGTCCAAACAAATAAGTGATAATATATCACATTTATCCGGGAGTCAAGTTCGTCTCTCTGCTGTACGAAAGTACTGACCTGTTCACGGACTTGCTCCTGTGCCCTCATGCATATGAAAATCAAGTTCCTCATTAATAAGTGATTCTATCACAAAGGGCTTGTTTTCAAATCAAAAATAAGTGAGTTTCTCACATCATATACGGTCAAACAGATGATAATCGGTATACTCACCGGTAAGATGAACCCTCGTGCATACCTTGATACGGGAATGTGTCGTTATGTGGATGAACACCGGTCGGTAAGTATAAATCATACCTTAACGTATCCCCTCGCCATGATTACATCTGATAAGTTGAGCTTATGTGGACAACAATACCGATAATTGTTATAGGATGCTTATCTTTATGTTAACTAATTGAACAACAAGAGCGTTTTGGCATGACCGTACACTGATATGATTCTCTTACCCTCGAAACTCACAAAAGAATGTCTGTAAATATTTATTTACTGCTTTAAATTTCTGCATCTTTGTATATATTTATTTACTGCTTTCAGTCTTTAAATTTGAAATATTCAAAAATACCAAAAAGATTTTAGGTGTGTTTTAATATAAACTTTATAAAAGCCAAAAAGATTTTATTTCTTTCTTATTTTCGATCGTACGATGTTGGATCTCGAGTCTTCGTTACCTGAAAACTGATTGAAAACCGAAACGACTGAATCTTCATAAACGGTCGAAATTTGCAAGTGTTGAAAGTTAAAATTTGAAATTGATAAAATTTGTTAAAACTTTCAAACTGTCGGACGGTGTTTGTTTAAACAATGGTCACACGTGTGTCGTTTGTTTATTTTATGATATTCCAGGCGGTTGTTCTCATTACGCGTTTAGATTTCTTGCATGTGCAGATTCTAAAGGCAAGGAGAACATGGTCGATGACAAGCTTCGGAATGAAGATACGACGTGAAGGCACTCAAATGATGAAGATGATCGAGTTGCCGCTGACCATCATCAACACCACTAGGATCTCACTTCATAAAGAACAAGTATTTCACGAGCATAACTCAAGGGGGAGCTTATGTTAAGGGGGAGTTTGTCAACACACTTCCTACATGAAACGGGGAGTTTGTTGATACACTTTCTGCTTTCAAGACGTGAAGACTTTAAAGATCCTCCGACATTGAAGACTTGAAAAGACGTCAAAGACTTGAAGACACGCAGGACCTACAAGAATGAAGATCGAGACAAAGCTAAGATCGAGACAAAGCTACAGCCAAGGGGGAGTTTGTTGGTGCACTTGTGTCTGTACTTTGTCTGTATTTAGTCTTGATACAAAACGATGTCTTTGATGTAAGTTTGACCAAGTCAACCATCCTCCGGTTTGACTTGGACAAACAGTTTGACAATGGTTGAAAGATATGTGGGTCGAAGGATATGTCATCGAAGGATAGTTTAGATCCTTCGATGAGCTCGAAAGATGACCTTCGAAGGATAGACCACGAAGGATATCATCCTTCGTGGTATATGTGATCCTTCGATGGGTGTTTGATCGACAGATAATCTTTCGATCAGTCTGTCTGATCCTTCGACCAGACAATCTGTGTTCGGGTATAAATACCCATGTGTTGTGAAGGTTCGAAAGTTAGACATTTAGAGAACACTCAGAGCAGAAAACACACACACACACTTAGAGAGAGTTTACAGAACTGATTTGTAAACCTTGTGCTTGTAACGGACCTTTCATACGCATTAATACAAGTGGTGTTAATCGTTGAGTCTTGTGTGTTTATCATTGTGCTTGTTCTATCTCGGTTTGCATGCTAGCTTGGATTCCGCACTCGCTAGTGTGTTAGACATAACAAGGAATAGGTTAAACCTCAACCTCCGAGGGACCTACAGACGCAAGAGTGTTGAAGAATTTTCTTCTGGAAGGGACCGACTCAAGGCTTCAACCCACGAGTCGCATAAAGTGATATCTTCTTCGATCCAAGGAATTGTAGCCATTTTCGGTTTTCTGAAGTGAAAATTGGTAGAAGATGAAGTAGACTTTTGAGCGAAATTTGAGAGTTTGTAAAAAAAAAAAAGAAGCGTGTGGTTTATATAGGGAAAAATTAATTTTTAAAAAAGTAAAGTTTATAAAAACTTACCGTTGGGGTCAAATGGCTAAAACCAACGTCGAATTATAATGTGCTACGTCAACGCGAATTTTATCTCCACGCTCGTGGAGTTTTCCCCGCCGAAGGACCAACGTTGTGGACGGGTCAATGTGCACGGCTTTGTCAAACATAAACGCCCATTTTAAACACCCATACCATACCTTATGAAGAGCCCTTATGAATTTGGTTTATTTTTTATTTTTATTTTTTTTTTTGTGTGTTCTTTGCAGATTGTTTCAATCCAACGGTTAGGGCCGTATTGGATCACGATCCTCTTGATCAGAGAACAGCCAATCAGAAACAAGTTTGC
>JARYGA010012867.1:0-49481 GCA_030545235.1 Helianthus tuberosus | reverse complement strand
CCGTAGTGCATTACGTGGTCAACTTCACAAAGGCGAGACAATGAGATCTGGATGTAGTTCAACTAAGCGTGCCGTTTGGTTGAGCTTGCAAGGGATACACTTGGTCTAGCTGACTTTCCTGAGTGTTGATGCTGAAGATTAAAGTGCATTACTTGGTCGATTCCACAAAGACGGTTTACAGAAGACAGTTCACCAGAAATCTCTATCAATGTAGTATGCTTGTATGAAATAGAGTTCTTATGACAAGATCAAGACTTGATGCAGTTCTTAAAGATTGGAACCCTTATCAAATGCCGGTTGGAGTATTGGAAGATCAGCGGAAGATCGGTCAATTGAGGAAATTGCACAACACCCAACACGGATACGCGTACTTTAAGGGGGAAATATTTTACAAGGAGCGTCAAGATACTACTTACCTGGATCATCGGTCAAGGGGGAATTTGTTAACACAGAGAAGATGAATACTTGACTGAAGATCGATTGCAGTTGCATTTTCAGCATTCGACAGCAACGGACAAGGGGGAATTTGTTGATGCAGATTTTGTGTCCGATGCTTGTCGAATAGATTAGTTTTATTTTACGCTGAATTTGTAATAGTTAGTGAAACGGTCTATCGAACGTGTATAGACCCGCTCGTTTGAAGTGGTCAAACGAGAGGGTTATTCGGTTGACCGTGTGTGTTTGCAAGACAAGGGGTGTGACTATAAATAGAAAACCCTTGCCATTTGCAACACTTGGAGATTTTAGGAGGTTTGAGACCTCACCGGGAGAGATCACCACTTGGTCTCTCCCTGGATGTATACTCCTTTGGTATTAGTTCGGTTATCATGTAATCGGGTCGATTTGTACTGTTATGCTACCGGATTAATACAAAGAAGTTGTTTGTTTATCTCTAATCTCTCCCGTCTTGAACCGATCTCACACGAATCACGGTTTCGGTCACGAAACTCGGTCCTACAGGCTTTATCTTTGGTTGCACAGATACAACTTTGCATAGACGAGTGTCAGGTAAATTATTAATGTAAATTAAAAGAAGCGAGTCAGCTCGAGTCAAGCTATAACTTGAATTTTTACACACGAGTTAGATCGAACAGAACTACAGATGCTGTTTTGATAAGTTATTTCAATATTGTTTGTCTCCATCATTTGGCTATGTGTCGCGCCATATGTGCTGTTTTGATAAATTTGTGTTCTTTATTTTTTTTTGTGTGAAACTTTCGAATTTTATCAGTAGGGTAAAAGTTTTTAACCAAAGTTATATAATACGATTAGTATTGAAAAGTTTTTATAAACTTGATAAGATGAATAATGATGTTGAAATCTATGACTTTCAAGTCTGAGTTTGACTTTATTTAGTCAAACAAAGATAGTTTTAGGCCTTCGTTTTTCAGATGTCAACAGCCCTTTGGTTTAAATTTTGATTACGTTTTCTGCGGTGAATGTAAGAGTTTGTTTAGAAGGATTAACAGACAGGTTGTCGAGCTCTTGTGGCTGGAGCTTGTGTGGATCGTTGATTGGTGGTCTGGAGTTAAGGTCAGCTTCATTTTAGTCGTTTTGTTGAAATTATTATTTAATTTGATTGCTGATTAATTTATGCATGTGATCATGTATATGAAGTAAATTAGGGCACTGTTATAATTAAAGTTTTTTTTAATTTGATTATTGATTAGTTTATGCATGTGTTTATGTATATGAAGTAAATTAGGGCTCTGTTATGGTTATTGATTACGAGTTAGGAGAGGTTGAGTTTATTGAATTTTTTTCTATAGTTTTTGTTCAATTGTTTAGTAGTTTATGCATGTGTTCATTGATATGAAGTATATTATGCTCTGTTATGTTTACTGATTTCAGTGGTTATGAGGTTGATTTTATTGATTTTTTTTATAATACTGATTGTTAATTTGTTTATGCATATCTTCATGTATTTGAAGTAAATTAGGGCTCTGTTATGTTTACTGATTTAAGTGATTATGAGTTTCTACTGTATTTGTGATTAAAAAAATGATGCTTTTGGGAAGTTTGGGGCTAAATCAACTACTTGATTCAATGGTGGATTCAGTGATTGATAGATTTTTTATGCGACACTATCCCCACACCCATGGCTTTTTCATACTGCCTGTATGTCATACGAGCCATATGACATGCGAAAAATGGTCATACAGGTCGTATTACGTGTTTTAATGACACATCATACGGGCCGTGTGATGTGTTAAACTGACACAGAAATGACTGATGTGACAGCGAACGCCACTAAAGAGTCATATGGCCTGTATGACTATTTTTACCATGTCATACTGCCCAACGCCTATGATGACATCAGGTGGTGTACCTATGGTAGCATCCTTTTGATTGCGCAAGACTGATCAGTTCGAAATTAGCAATCCTAAAATGATTGAAAGCAACTTTTTTCAAACTAAAATAAATAATAAGCATGAACACTTTCTTTTAGATGGGTTAATGTTTGTATTGTGAACTAAGTGTATGATTTATTGTTTTTTTGTGATAATGTAATTGTGCTTATTAGGGTTTGTTTTGAATTATTTAGGATAAAGTGGTGAAGAGTGGGTCGATATGGAAGTTATTGAGGAGTTTCTCGGGTGTAATCGGTTCTGTTCGATATATTTGAAGCTTTTGATGAGGTAAGTAATCTTTTAAAAAAGTACTAAATTTCTTTAAACTTCAAAGCTTACTATTTACATTATTGCAGCTATTGTTGATGAAAAGAGGTGGAAAGGTTACTTACACTGGACCTCTAGAACACCATTCTCACCTACTACTAGAGTATTTTGAAGTGAGTCAATACTACATTCTTATTTTATGCTTACAGTTAACACAACATATAAAAGCTAGCATGAACAGTTCACTTCTCAGTCCATTCCAGGGGTTAACAAAATAAAAGACGGTCAAAATCCGACCATATGGATGCTCGATGTTACTTCTTCAATAGTCGAAGCTCAAGTTAGTGTTGATTTTGCAGAGATCTATGCCAATTCAGATCTGTATAAGTATGAATCCTCCTAATGTTTCCCCTTATAATTCATTTTCTTTGTAATATAGATTCTATCAAGACCCTCGATTATGTATTCTTAATGACAGGAGGAACCAACAACTAATTACCGAGCTAAGTAAACCATCACTAAGCTCCCAGGATCTTTACTTCTGCTGTCAGATTGAATCTATAAAAATACATATAAAGTAAACTGTAGGAATGAGTGCATTTGGGTTTAGTGTTATTTCTAACTATTCAATGGGTAAAAAAGATAACTAAATACGAAACGGGTCAAACAAATTTAAAGTGAACTCAAAGTGTATATTAATACATAAAACTTCAAAATATTTGACCAATTTTTTCCCTATACGTCTGACCTGAAGGGCCACCTTCTGATAGTGAGTTACGATGAACCAACATCCATGCATATTTATCAAATACAGATTGCTTTTAGTGTCTTATTTCTACTCTTTGTAGTTAGCTTTAGCTCTATTTAAGTCCTATTTATTTTGCAGTTTTTATTATACATTTTAAATCGTTTATATACCTACATCAGCCTGGTGGCAATGGGTAGTTCGATCATCAGAACTTCGAAGAACCTTCGCACCCTTAAAAAACCTAAATGCATCAGGTGTGGCAACGACACCGTTCCAGGAGGTCCAATTCGTTATCATTGAATTCAATTAGTATATTTGGCTTTAGATGTTATTTTTTTTTTCTGATTTTAGCTCTTAGTCTCTGAACTATGTAGATGTGATGAATATTTGTTAAAAGTTCTTCTCATCTAGAAACAAATTTAAGAAAATTCTTACGACTCAAATTTAGTGGAAGGTGATGGTGGTACTGGTACTAATGGTTTAAATGTAGTTTCTCTTAAAAGCAGGTTGAAGAAACGGGCCTCGACTGTCACTGTCTCAGTTGCAGAAAATAACCGTTATGTGGTTGAACCCGAGCCCATATAACAAAGTGCTAGAAGGAGCGTGCATTGGTAACAAACTTATTCTTTTGTGGACTTTTTTTGCGGGTACTACTTATCGTTCAACAACTTTTGCAAGAGAATAGGTACGAGTCGAAATGAGATATATATTACATGCATCCTTGGGTGTTCAACAAATAGGATTAGCTTCTTTTGATACATCAAAGGTATATTGTTAATTAGTTCCCATTTTAGTTTAAGTATTCTTAATGTTTTCCACATTAGCTAAAAGGTGTTGTTTCTAAGATGTCTAGGTTAAATTTCAAGTGATAAAAACAAACTTTATTGATTTAGCTAAAATCCGAGATGGTTATTTTTTTAGTTTTTAAGTATATACTACTTTTTTTTTTCCGGCGAATCGACGAGTGACTAAGCTTGGTTGGATTTTTAGCTCACAAAGATCGTTTAGAAATAAAACAAGTCCGAGTAATCGTGATATAGAAGAAAGAAGATGCAAGACATGTGGATAACACACACGTGGTGTATAAAGAAATCTTTAACGCTTTTTGATTTTTTTTTGTATTTCTTTTTTTTCAGTTCGTTGTAATTTAATATTTACCCAAGTAAAGGAATGATCTCAACGCCAATAAATATTACATGCTGGTGTGAAGCCATCCATGTAACTTCGTTTGTTACATTACGTATGCGCGGGTAGAGAGATGGATTTCCTTACTTGAACGTTTATTTCTTTCAAAGGATTATTTTAACAATTTTAAGTTATATATTTGTGTGTTAAGCCACCCGCGAAACTCGTGGGATCTTAGGCTAGTAAGTTATTATAAACAAAATGGTCGATCTACTTATGATATTTGTTTGTACCCGGTTAAATTAAACAATAAACAGCTGAGTTTTTATTTCATTTAGAAAATCAATCCATTGAGTAGAGATGCCAAATCTTAAAAAAAAAAAAAATTATCTTCATCAAACAATATTTGATCTCCGTTCCATTGAACTCTTAAGATTGCTCATTTTGATTTTCTCCATCCATTGCTCACGTACAACAATTTGTATTTGTGTGCCTTTATAAATTATATTCTATATACACGTATGTTTTTATATACGTTCTTATCTATAAATGAACAAAAGAAGATGAAAGCGCGTATGAGAGAAACGAAATAAAGAACTTTTTAACGGTACATGATGTTCTGAACCTTTATTGAATTATGGGCAGGCCATAGAAATGTTGTAAATACCAAAAAACTAAAAATAAAAACCTTGATATATATTTTTGAGGGCCAATATGGATCCTGATTAGTATCAATAAACTAGAGTACCAGACTATATCTAGTGGTACAAAACCTGATTGTTAGGGGAGGGGGTGGTCACTAGTGATAGAATTCTATCACTCCTAATATCCAATCAACTCATGCCATGTCATCACCCAATCTTCTATCACTAGTGATAGAATTGTAGTGGGGTGGTATCACTAGTAATGGGATTCCAATGTACAAGTATTAATACACAGTGTACAAGTCATACATATTCATTCATCAATATGTTCAACGCGTGATAATATCAACGCGTCAAAACTATCACTTGTGATATGGGTGGTGGCGGCGGTGTTAGTGATACATCAACGAGTGATGGGGAGTCCATAACGGACCACCCATATCACGAGTGATAGTTTTGACGCGTTGATATTATCACGCGTTGAACATATTGATGAATGAATGTGTATGACTTGTACATTATGTATTAATACTTGTACATTGGAATCCCATCACTAGTGATACCACCCCCACTACAATTCTATCACTAGTGATAGAATATTAGGTGATGACATGGCATGAGTTGATTGGATATTGGGAGTGATAGAATTCTATTACTAGCGACCACCCCCTCCCCTTATCAATAAAACGGGGGTTTTTATAGTTAAACTCAGTGGCGGTTGCTGCAGGAATTTTTTTCATCGGGTCGGTCATCGCCTATATTAAACTTTTTCGGTTCATTTTGGTTCGGGTCGGGTCGGAGTCGAGTCACATCAGGGCTGGCTCTTGGGCCGGCCAATCCGTGCCATCGCTCGAGGCCCAAATTTTTAAAGGGCCCAAAAAGTTTTTATAAGTTTTTATATATATATAGTAAATTAATTATGTATTTAACATACGCATTCCTTTATTGTACAAAAAATTATTGGTGCTGGAGTAGAAAAAACCATCTCCAGGTAATGTAAATGTCTCAAGTTCAAAGCTTGTCTACACTATTAAGGTCTAATTTTTTTAATTCATTTCCCGTTACCACAATTTTGAGCCCTCAGTTTTTTATTTTGCCCGAGGCCTAAATTATTTTGGGTGTTTTCGAAGACAGCTCTGAGTTACATATATAACCAAACAAATTTTCTTTGTAAGCCATTCAAGCACTTTTCTTTGTAATCAACCGTGCTAGAGCCCACTTATTTACAAACCGAATCGTATGTTATGTATAACTTGAGCGCATGGAAAATATCACATAACTTGCTTATTATTTTTTAGGAAAATACGATTATTAAATTTTCCTTCTTATGACAACGCTTTAATTTGAGTATCGATCTAAAATTTGTTATATTTATAATATTTTATAAACACTTTCAATCATTGAAAATCAAGATAACCGGAATTTTAAACAAACGGTGGATACCGATTAAAGCTAAATAAATAACGTTTTGTGTTTATATTATCGTTCTACGCGTTTTTCAATAACGCAATTTCCTTCCTAATGTATTAATATATATGACATGAATTTGTTTAAGCAAATAGCATTTTCCAAAAATTATCTAGATAAATAGCAATGTAGCAAATAAAACAGATTAAAGTTCTGTTATTTCTGATGGAATTAAAGTTTCCAGTTTTTTTTTCGTTTTATATTTTCAAACAAATCCAACGAAAATCTGAGAGAAAATTATACAGTCTTAATTATTTTTCTAAATATTTCGTCAATTATTGATAATATTAAATTTAAAATTTTAGAAAAGATTTTAATAATAAAGACAAAGATAACTGATAATAATATATTAATTCTTATAATCATATATTATTTATTAAAATCTAAAAAAATATACTAGCGTTTTAAATATTTATAAAGATAAAGATTTTATTTACTGGTAGTTTTAATTATTTTTATATTTTGATGATAAGGACAATGATAACTGATAATCACATATTAAAATAAAAATATTTATTTTAATCAACTGTTTCGTTAAAAAGATTTATTCAATACATGTAGAACACATATATTTTTTATACATGGTATATTTAGAATCCTATTTCTAATAAAGGGTCCCATTATCCCGTTTTACACTTCAATGAAATAATAATTTAAATCATAATATCCAGCTTATTTCTTGTATATATAATATTTTTTACTAAAATATTTCTTTTCTTTTTTTCTGCTAATTATTCAACATTAGGTAATACGTAAGTTTCTAACCTAATAATAAATAAAAAAACAAAGTAAAATGTTATAAACCATGTAATACACAACTCTCTAACCTAATAAAAAATAAAGTGAGATGTTACAATAAGTAAATAGTAACTCAAAGTTCCTTTTGTTAGAAAACAAATCTTGATGACTAAATATTTTAACAGATTATATTATTCGTGTAAGACACGTGTTTATTCAAATCGTGTAATACACGAGTTTTTAAAAGATGTAACTATTTTATTACTTAGTATATAAAATTATATTTATTCAACCCGTGTAATACACGGGGTTCTAACCTAGTGTATTAATATATATGACATGAATTTGTTTAAGCAAATAGCATTTTCCAAAAATTATCTAGATAAATAGCAATATAGCAAATAAAACAGATTAAAGTTCTGTTATTTCTGATGGAATTAAAGTTTCCAGTTTTTTTTTTCGTTTTATATTTTCAAACAAATCCAACGAAAATCTGAGAGAAAATTATTTTTTGGAAAAATTACACTTTTCGTCCTTTATGTTTGTATTGAATTGCAATGGATAGCCTTTAACTTTAATAATTACAGTCACAATCCTTTATTTGGAAAACTCATTACACCTTTCGTCCTTTGCCACTAACTAGGTTAATTTTTTTTGTTAAGTCTATTTATTTAAGGGTAATTTTGTAATTTTACCTATTTACTTAATAAAATATATATTTAGAAAAAGAAAAACTAAGGATCCAGCCACCCACCACCGTATCCCAGCCACCACCACCGGATCCGGCCGCCACAAACCCACCACAACCGAATCCAGCCGACGTATACCATCACCACCACCAGATCCGCCACACCACACCACCACAACTGCAAAACTCAAGATGAACCCAAACCTGAACCTGAACTCGAACCCTCATCAACCCATTTCCAGTAATGCTTCTTGCAAGAAACCTCCAATTCGCACCGCAATTTTCAACGATCACAATCGCGATAAATTAAAAATAAAAAATGGTGCCAGGTTTGGTGAAACGTCACTTGCAAACATTGAAATAAATTAAAAATACAAAAAGCATTACCGGTACAATTTCTGATCGTTGAAAATTGTGGTAAGACACTGTCTTAAATTAAAAATGCCTTTTTCAGCGAGTGATGTTTCAACGTCTGCAAGCTCCAGTCAGAGGTTATGGCCGTTTTTGGTCCCAAGTTTGGTCCCTCAGGCGGCGAAAGAGTCAACCTCATTCAACCTCACATCCCGTTTCCCAATTGAAATGAGTTTTTCAGGGCTGAAGACAGGTGAAGACAAAATCACAGTGACATGGGGATTCAACCTCACATCCCGTTTCCCTTCCAAATCTACCCAACCCCCAATTTGGACAAACTATCAGTAAACAATAGAATCTTTAAGTATTGATTTGTATTACCCTCCACGTAGTCATCAGGATCTGGAATGGTCTTCAAAATTTTCAACAAGTTTGTGAAACCCAAGCCACCACAGATCTTAGCCAGCGAAATTTGTCGTTTCTGTTCGTATGTTGAGCAGGCCAGATAAACGACGTGAAACCCTAACGCATCATTATAAAACCCATTAATAAGTGCCACCACATATAACCCCTCATTGGCCTTATTTTCCTCAACGATTCTCCTGCACCACGATCCAAGAGCCACAACGAAGTTGGTACTGGCTTGGTCATGCACCGACTGACAAAATCCAGATGAAATCCTTGCTTGAATCTTGTACTAAGTCTTCGGATTCAAATTAACCACTTTGTTACCTAGATTAGATTTATTGAGGGGTTAAATCACAACCTTCCTTAACGGCTGATTGGTTCAAGCACACTTAACGGCTGACTAGGTTGGGTAGATTTGGAGGGGAGACAGGATGTGAGGTGGAATAAGCGTGGAGCAAAGGAACTGGAGTTGCAGGTGGTGGTAGGTGGGTGCCTTAGGTTTTTGGTGGTGGTGGTAGTTGGCGTTGCCGCCGTGACTCCGCCACCAAGGGTGGTGGTCGGCGTTTTCTTTTCTTGAGAGAGATACATGTGAGAGAAGAGAGAAAAGGGGGATAAGGGTTTAGGTTATGTGAAAATAAAGGGAAAATAAGATTATACTTTAATTATAATAGGTAAAATTACTAAAATACCCTCATGTGCAAGGCACATGTTATAGTTAACTGAAAATTTTAACCTAGTTAGTGCTAAAGGACGTATGGTGTAATAGGTTTTCCAAATAAAGGATTGTGACTGTAATTATTGAAGTTAAAGGCTATCCATTGCAATTCTATATAAACATAAAGGACGAAAAGTGTAATTTATCCTTATTTTTTTTGAAAGACCAGTCTTTACCCTTAAGCAAACAAAGGAAAAAAGTTCGCAAACAAATTAAAAACAAAAGAGTGCCTACATAGTGAGAATTGAGAGAGATAAATAAAAGAGTTGAATTACATTTATGGATCCGTCAGGATGGTCAAGTCCCAATCGACAATCAAACCGAATAGAAAAGTTGAAGAAAAGAATTTAGATTGAATAACTCTCAATCTTATTAATCAGAAAATAACTCAAAACTGATTACAGACTCCTAAACCATAACTCGGTTTCTCTCTAGTCTTGTCTCTTAATAATGTCTAACCCTAACATGGTTTATATAGGCTAACCCTAACTTGGTGACCAAGACATTACCAAATAACCCTAACTTGGTGACCAAGACATTACCAAATATAATTATAATGTAATTAGGAAACTTAACCATTCATGACCAACTTGTCAACATTGATCCCTCAAGTTCACCGACTTGTGACTTGAACTCCTTTGTCACCCTTTTACATCACCGATTTGTGATGAGTCGGGAATTACCTCCAACAATCACCCCCTTAATTTCCGACTCGAAATAGGTAGGCTCTAGAATGTCTTCTTTGTCTTGATTCTCATGAACACATCTTGATCTCTAGCTGTGTTTTTCGGCTCATTCCTAGCTCGAACATTCTTGCGACCTTGTACTCGACTGGTCCTTTCTTCACGACTCGTCCTTTGGTCATAAGAACTCGCACCACCATTGACTCGGTTGCGATCTTGAGCAAACACCCGCTTTCTTGGATCATTAAATGTACCTCCTTGGGTTTGAATCCCTTGCTTAATCTTTTCTTTTAATTCTTGAACATTTTTCTTTGGACTTTGAATTTTAGGTTTCTTCATTAAACTTGGATCTTTGAGAAGATTCTGACTCGTACTTGCCTTATCATCTTTCAGTTCACCTCTTTGTAGATCCCTACCCGCAAAATTCTTTATTCCAGTCATGTTACCATGTGTACCGGAACTTGCTATCTTGAGGTTGATCTTGTACAAACGGTTCTTGGTCCTTGTCACCTTCATCATAAGCTTTCCTGTATCATCATGAATGGTTAGCAAATCACGTTTCATGTGAATGTCGCATCCACCTTCCGTTGCTTGACCAAGACTTATGATATTGCTTTGCAAACTCGGTATGTAGTAAACATCGGTTAACAGGCGCTTTTTCCCCGTTTTCCCTTCAAGTAATACCGATCCCTTTCCCCGTATGTCAATACAAGATCCATCTCCGAATTTCAACTTTCCCGTGACACGCTCATTAAGTTCAAAGAAATAAGCTCGGTTACCCGTCATGTGATTCGATGCTCCGTTTTCGAGATACCAAGTGTCTTTCTCCATTGGCTCGGTCTCGAAACGCTTTGGATTCACCCATTCTTAATTTAGAAAAACCGTCTCTTGATCACATCTCATCATGAATAATGATGGATCAAAATCATCGTGTTTAGCTAAGTTAGCTTCATCTTGTTTCTTCATACGATCCGGACATCCTGACGCGAAGTGACCAAATTTATCACAACGGTAACATTGAACCTGTGATCTATCTTTCCTTCCCCTTTGGTGATCATTGGTTCTTCTTTGACCCGTTTGCTTTGACCCATGATCTTGACCGTCTCGGCTTTGACTTCCATCTTGGTCCTCATTATCCCAGTCTTGACGTCTACCTTGGTAACTTGAACCGCCTCACCCACGCCCTCGCGTATTTTCATAGGATTTGGATTTCGAGGATGACTCACCATTGGAAAACATTAGATTATCTTGATTTTCTGCTAAAGACTTGATACCCTTAATCCTGTCTTCGAACGTCTTCAGTCTACCGATCGCTTCCTGAAACGTCATAGTCTTCAAATCTGCGAATTGTTCAATTGAAGCTACAATTGGAACATACTTCCCTGGAACGGAACCTAACAATTTTCTAGTAAGCTTTCTGTTTTCATAGGTGGTTCCCAAACTGGCTGCCTTTGTAACCAACTTTCTTATTCTGCCCGCGAAAGAATCAACTGTCTCTGTTTCTTTCATCTTCAAGGATTCGAACTCATTTTCCAGTTGCTCAAGCTTTGCCTCTCGAACCCGTTCAACCCCAACATACCGTGTCTTCAATGCTTCCCAAATTTCCTTTGCAGTCTGAAACTGAGCTACTTGAAACACGAGCTCTTCGGGTATTGCTTGAAGTAGAAGTGCAACCGCCATGTCATCCTTTTTGGCTTCTACCTCTTCTTCACCTGGTTCTAAAGCTCTCTGTATTCCATAAACCTTGATTGTCGCTTTGATACGAATCACCCAAATACTGTAATTAGTTTATGTTAATATTGGACATTGTAAAGTTGTGGTACTCTGATCCTTAACCACAACCGGTGGTGGTCTATCCCCGTCCGCCATTGATTTCTAAACAACTTTTCAGAACCGAACGCGTTTGCTCGCAGAAACCTGGTCACGAATACCTCTCGAAAACCGAGTAACAATCCTGAATTGAACCCGCTTATTCAATCCAAACAACGTTTAATAGTTAAACCCAAACTTAGTTTAACCAACAAAAAATAGAAAAAAAATTAAACCAACAAGTTTTTCTTTTCTTCTAAATGTTCGAAAAAATAAATTAAATATTGGACTTTTTTTTTACTAACCAACTTGCTTTTTGTGCAAGCAAAATAATATTAGTGGTAGCTCCAAATGTTAAACTTCTAGAAGAATCGCCGTATAACAGATAATCCAAAGCAATTTCCGCCGTAACATGAACCACTTCGTTCAAAATTTTTCGTGTTCCGATTTTCTGTCGTACGAACAAGTCCTTGTTGCTTTAAGATACCAATAAGACTTTTGTTTCCAATAAGACTTTTTTGGGGAAACAAATCGTCTCGGGATATGCCGATATTGGTCGGCCGCTTGAACTTAACAATCGCCTGCCGCTGCTTCACCGATTGCCTTTTATAACCGGGAACGATAACTCCGTTGCCGCCGTTACAAACTTAAAATTTGATCAAGCGTACTCGTCCGGTTCGATCTCGACGATTGAACTTGGCTCTGATACCAATTCAAGTCCCAATCGACAATCAAACCGAATAGAAAAGTTGAAGAAAAAAATTTAGATCGAACTAGAATTACTACCCGCCGCAATGCGGCGGGGGATGCGTTAGTTATTATCATATTAGATGAAAGGAATATGTTTCTTACATGACCGCGAGCCTGTGTGTAAAACATAGAAAATAATAACTGAGCCGATCTATGACCCACGCATTGCAACAGACCTATCAAACGGAGAAAAATAGACGCGTTGTGACAGGCCTATCAAACAGGATAAAGTAGATGAAAAAATGTTGAACTCCACACGCACGTTGGGGCATGTTAACTCGGAAAATCTAGAACGAAACGTTAAACACAAAACTTGCGATAGATGAAAAGTATACGGGGTCAAAGTTGCAAAAGTTGAAAAGCTTTAGGTTAAAAGTAAAAAAATTAAAGTGGTTAAATTGTAAAAGATGGAAATTTTTGAATTAGAAGTGAGAGTTCAAATTAATCAAAGGGGTTATATTGTATAAGATGGAAACTTTTGAAGTAGAAGTGAAAAATCAAATTAATCAAGGGGGTTAAATTATCAAAGATTAAAACCTTAAACTAAAATTGCTAAAGATTGATACTTTAGGGTTAAAAAAGAAAAATTCTAATTTTTTTTTGAAACACTCCCAAAGCTTAAAGGACAATACATTTATGCATATAGAAGTTGCTAATTTATAGGTTTATAATAACTCTCAATCTTTATTATCAGAAAATATCTCAAAACTGATTACAGAATCTTAAACCATAACTCGGTTTCTCTCTAGTCTTGTCTCTTAATAATGTCTAACCCTAACATGGTTTATATAGGCTAACCCTAACTTGGTGACCAAGACATTACCAAATATAATTATAATGTAATTAGGAAACTTAACCAATTATGACCAACTTGTCAACATTGATCCCTCAAGTTCACCGACTTGTGACTTGAACTCCTTTGTCACCCTTTTACATCACCGACTTTTGATGAGTCGGGAATTACCGCCAACAGATGGAGCTCCGAATCGTCACAATAGCTAAGGAGTTACCTTATGTTATACAAAATAATGCCGGTGTATCTTAGCTGACTAGGACTCGGGTTTCGTTCCACACAAATATTGGGTTCGAATTTGGGCTCGCTCGGTTCTGCGTAGTTGAGTTAGCTCCTGCCCTTTTAGTCTCAGACGAGGGATGCTGTCACACCCCCAAAATCCACAAGCGGAGTATCACCGCATGGAGGCGTGACATGACCATGATCAAGCCACCAATCATATTGAACAACGTAATTAAGTAAGTAAAACCAACCACAATATAATTGGTGTTCAAAAGAAAATAACCAACTTTAAATTAACAGCGGAAGCATAAATTGTAAAACCCAAACATAAGTAATAAGTTCATAAAGTTTAACAGTTTGACTTGGGACTCAACAGTCCATGTCCCACAACGAACACTCCTCCCTGTGCAAGCTCCATAAGCACCTAACGACCTGCAAGGCATGTAACAACGAGTCAACAACGAAGTTGAGCGAGTTCACAGTTGGTTGTTTAGTTTTACAAGTTTGTTTTGAAAACCATAAGTTTTTTCGTAAACCACGAGTTAACCAGTATCTTTGTTTTCCCCAAACCATATCCATAATCAGTGGGGGCTTCCCCATGTGAACCACTAGACCGTTACCATATCGACTACTGACGAAAGTAAGTTGTCCCCTAAGTCAATGTCTATCATCATTGACTGTTTGCCATGATCCATTAGTACACGCCTGTCCGACCGGCACGGTGTGAGGTTTGTCAAACCTAATAGCGCTATTAACTAATGACCCGCTCGCCATCTGCCTCGGCGATTAAGTCGATATAAAATGAGGGACTTAATGATAGAGTTTTGTCTAGTAAGTTAAGGTTGTTGTCCTACCCAAGGAGGACGAACGTACGTATTCTACCCAAGGAGAATGCGCATAATTTATATTGGCATCCTACCCATGGAGGATGGCAGTACATATCCTACCCAAGGAGGATATGTGGGTTCCGTTTTAGTTCTTTAACCTCATTCCCAACCACCGGAAATCCCATGCCTTAGAAAGTGTGTGAACTCACCTTTGGTTGCTCGGTTGAACTCTTAATGTAGCTAACAATAGGTGTTGGTCAATCACGTCCTAGTATGATTACCACTTAGTTTATTAGTGACTTCAAATAAGCAAGAAGTTCCTACACGCATCTACCACATAACATGTACTCACTTTAACAGTTCACGCCCATATAAACTTCCCCATCTATTACCATTCAAAAGCAAGCATACGATATTGCACATAACACTTTCATTGACATATAACATGTTAGATCATCCTCAGATAACATACCCGACATTTTGACACGCAAATTACTACTTATGTCATTTCAGCTTTAACATCCAAAACTGGGCTGTTTTCGAGTAATTTAATAAAATAGTTAAATTATTCCAAAAATTCCAAAACTTTTACAGAATATTTTAAACAATCCAAATATTATTGTGTAAAAATCTCGGGATCTAGTTCATTACCCATTATTTTATAAAAATCATTTACCGGGCTGCAATCAGATTCGTCACTTTCTGACTGCAGTCCACGGAAAAATTCATTTAGAATTCATCGTAAGTCCAATTGAAAAAATTCCAGTTGGAGAATTACAATGACATCAGTGTCCATCTACAGTACAAATTTCGTGACCAAATTCTACACAGATTTCAAGTTATGACGAAAAACATAACACAAATTTTCTACAGTAAAAACGCAGCTTTTGCTGCTGTACAAAACGGACCTTTAAAAATAGTAAACGGCCTCGAAAAAATATGATTCCAGTGCCATTTGATTCGTTTTTCGAAAAAACATAATTTAGACTTCAGAAAATCAATTTTTCTATTTATAACGGTCCGTTTACAGCCAACTGAAGTTGGCTGTAAATGTTACTCAGCATGCTGTTAATCGCTTAAACGTTACTAAAACATGCACATATGATCACAACACCTTCTAACAAGTTCCATATGATGATCAACATCATATTATCAAGAAATCAACAATCAAGTGCCATGCATGTATTTAACAACATTATACTAACAACATTTCATCATATTTCATCTTTATGTTCAAGATTTATGTTCATGTCTTTTAGGGTTCTAGTGATAATCAACATACTACATCTTTTAACCATTAAAGTAGAAGTAAACAAGGGTTAATCAAGAACTTACAACTAGCTTTAAGCTAGGGAAGAACACAAGGGAAAAAGATGATGAAAATGATGAATGAATGCAAGTGATGAAAGCTCCTTGATGATCCACAAGTCAAAAGATCCAAGAATCACCTTCTAGTACTTGAATTAAGCTTGAAAATGGATTGGTGAAGTGATGTGTGCAAAATGCAACATATAAATTATATCAATTGTGGCATAAAACTAACCCTTTTTTAGTACTAATGTTGGAAAAAGTGTGCTTTTGTCTTCCTTTTGTATTTTCAGGATTAAATGGGCTCAAATTAACAAAAGAAGTAAAAAGACAGCAAAATCTAACATAAATACAAGAAAAGGAACAAACGTGGCATTCCCGACCCCACGACAGCATCTTCCCAAGCAAAACAAGAAGACAGAAGACTGAACACGCCCCGTGCTCAGCCAGCACGGGGGCGTGCCCAAGTGTCAGCAGAAAAGACAAAGTGGTAGAAGCTTCCATTGCCCACCACGGGGCCGTGCTCAGCGGGCACGGGGCCGTGGTCAACTATAAGATTCGCAGAATCCAGGCAAATCTTCATAGTACAGATATGCTTCTGCATACGGGGACACGAGGGCGTGGTCAACTAATACAGACAAGCTGCAATAAATGAAGAAAGAGAAGGATGTGGACACGGGGCCGTGCCCACTGGACACGGGGCCGTGCCCGAGCTTCTGTTCAGCCTATAAATAGGAGTGCTTGGCTCAAGCTCAAACCATCCCTTGGCACACCACATCTCTCACACTTCACCCACCACCCACCACCACCATAACACCATCATCCATCACCATCATCCATCGTCCATCGTCCATCATAGAGTGTGTGAGTCATCTCGGGATCCAAGATTGATCGTAAGAGTTCTTGACAATCAAGGCCATGTTTGCCTAAGTCTCTTACATCACTTGGTGAAGACAAAGTGTCTAGTGTAATACTTTTTATTTTTAATCTTTTCACACTTTTTACTTGGTTTTGTATTAATGACTTTAATAACTAGTTTCTTATGTTGAAGGTGATTTTTCCTTATCGTTTGTCCGTGGTGTCTTGGCATTATTTTACTGTCTATATAAAATAAAAGATTTTCACCATTCATATCTCCACGGTCTATATGGAGGTATGTTGGCTACCTGGTCGGGGGTTAAGGGAACGGTTTGGTAAAGGTCTTGCCTTGTTCAATGTATAGATCCTGCAAGGACCTGGGTCAAATTTAGTAGGACCTCCTTCAATACTTAACGGTATTGGATGGCGGGGGTCCAAACTCTTTGATCCCCTCATATGTAAGCTACTATTAATACTATAACCCGGCTATTTAGGACTGTATCCCTGCTGACTCAGACTACTTAGTCGAGGGTAACGTCAACTTCAAAAGAGGGGCCTACCATAATTTGCATTAATAACTTAATTAATTATCTTTCAATAATCCAACCCTTTAGGATTGTATCTTTGCTGACTCAAACTACTGGGTTGAGGGTAACGTCACCTTCAAAAGAGGGGCCTACTACAATAACTAAGATAATCTCTTAAAAAGTGCAAAAGTGCGTAAATAATCAAAGGTTACACTATACACGAGTTGGAACCAAGTGATTCATCTTGTCTATCTGTTTTTACTTTTATTTTCAGCATTTTAGTTAGTTTTTATTTTTCTTAGTTTAAAACATTTTTCTAAACTTTTTGATTTGATTAGACGTTGAGGATAAACCGGTACTAAAAGCTCTTGTGTCCTTGGACGACCTCGGTATCTTACCAACACTATACTACGCTCACGATGGGTGCACTTGCCCATATGTGTGTTTAGTGTTAGTAAATATCGTGTTTTATAAATTTAAAACTTGGCTAAAAAAGTGTAAAAGGGGCTTAAAATATACTTAAACTTATATATACACTTCACACGCATCAAGTTTTTGGCGTCGTTGCCGGGGACACAAGCATTTTAAGAAAGTTAGGAATCAACAGCCTAATCGTTTTTTCTTATTTTTCATTTTATTAGGATTTTTCTTAGTTTTTCAGCTTCTGCAGAACTCAGCACGGGCCGTGCCCGCTGAACACGCCTCGGCCCAATCATTGGAACTGGCAATCCTGTTTTAAGTCAGACAGTAAGCTGAACACAGGGCCGTGCCCACTCAACACGCCCCGTGCCCAAGATCCAGTTACTGAAAACAGAACCATAAGATCCCGACGGTTGGTAATTTCTGACACAAACATGAGTGATACTGATTTTTTTTACTTTCGGCACTCTTATTGTACGTGGTGTCAATTATGTGGTGGTACTCATGAGGAATTAGAATGTTACTTTCTAAATTATAAGCCCCACTATATAGACCCATCGTTTCCTTGTATCCTTAAGAGGGGCGAAAGTAAAAATAATCCCTATCTCTCCCTCGAATGCTCTCAACCGGATTTTCTAGGAGAAATGCTTCTCGATGAATTATTTCAATTAGAAGATCTAATTCTTAATTGGTTAACAGAACTTAGGAAAGATTTCAATAATCTATTCCAAGACAATAGCCAAGAAGAAGGGTTGGGCTCGCATTCAAACAACTTCGTTGTTTCCGACGATGCTTCTAACTCTAGTGAGGACTTGAGCGATAGTCGTCCCTATGTCGATTGTGCCGTTAAGGACTCCCCATCGACTTCGTTCGATGCATACATAGACCTGAGCGATTTGGCATACACCTTCTTTAACGAGAGCCCGGGAAAGGGTTGGACTTGTCCACCTACATATAGCATAGGAATCACCCTCACCGACAACCTCTTGCGTTCTCGTCTTAATCTAGATCAACTAAGGTATCTTAGGCACTTTGGGGTTGTTCCATCCAGTAAGGAACCGCCCGATCAGGAAAAGTTCCTTAAAAATAGACAAACTTCATAAACAGCCTTTCGACACGGGGCCGTGCCCAGGTCAACACGCCCCCGTGTCCACCAAAAGATTCTCTTCTGACTTCTGTCAGAATACGGACAAAATGTGTCAGGATCTTGCCTGCACACGGGGCCGTGTCCAGCCGACACGGGGCCATGTCCAGCATGCTGTCGTTTTCTATAAATGCAGCCAAGAATCCTGCACATTTGGACCATCCAGGGACAGAGATTTGAAAGGATTTTCTAACTTACCATCCTAGGTATGTTCTAAAAGAAGGTTCTAACAAACATCTTGTCCTTTCCTCTTTTATCCATTACCTTCTTCTTCATCTTTCTTGCAACAACACCTCCATTAAAGCTTGATTTCAAGCTTTATTGTGATGTTTGTTGAATTTTTGTTCAAGGAATCTTGTTAAAAATAAGTTACACAACATTGTTTTAAGTTATTTCTGTTCAAAAATGCTTCATAAGTTGGGAAAATAATTTGAAACTCCAAGATTCCTTGTTCTAAAAAACTGCAGAAAGTTGAACACGGGGCCGTGTCCGTGATACTGTTTCATTAAAACGAACTACTTTTGGTTTGTTTTCGTTGAATGTCTAGCCAAAACAGTGGAACCGCTTCTGCGCACTCTAGAAACAGTCGAAGGGAAATGAGGCCATCAATTGAAGCAACTCTCGTAAGATACGTGATGGCGTTACGTGAAGCCCTTGACGAGATGACTTCGGTAGAGGAGGTCCTTATTGACCGTATAAATTATCTTACGGTGGGGTTGGAAAACAGTTTTCAAGAAATAAACCTCTTGCACCAGAGGTTAAACATTATTGTAACACCTCCTATGGAACCAATCCTTCCTCAAGAGGATTGGAACCTAGCACTTGGAATCCACAATCCTGCCGGTTGGGACGACATTCCGGCGGAACCTCCTCTTGAAGAACTCCAAGAAGCCCCGGTGGAAGTTGCACCTCCTCAAACCAATGCTAATGAGCCCGCTTTTCTTCTCCCTAGGGAGATCGAAGAATGGCTCGCCGACGTGTGAGGAACCCATGCCCGGAGAAAGAAGTTTTTCAAGCCACATTTAACCGAGAGATTTACCTTTTCGAAAATTTTGCTAATAGAATAAGTAGTAGGCTAGAACTTCTTGGTTTAGATTTCTTGTGTTTCTTTGACCTAACTATCTAGTATTTTAATTTTTAGGACTACTATGTAATTTTCTCTATGACGTAATGAATGATGGTTTTAGTTAATTTGGTGTTTGGATGGTGTTGAAATGAATAAAACACACTTGAGATGGCAAAGGAAACAAGGGAAACTTGAACCAGCACCCCATGTAGGAAAACAAGACCATCCGACAAAAAATTCTTCGTTTACAGTAAGTTCGGCACGGGCCGTGTCCGCCCAACACGGCCCCGTGCTGCACAGTCTGCAGATATACACAGTTCAGGTAAACTGGACACGGGCCGTGCTCACCCAACACGCCCCCGTGTCCAGACTTCTGTTTCTCTTGATTTAATTTTGTTACTGGCACTTGAACACGGGGCCGTGCCCGGACACCACGGGGCGTTGTTCAGCGCCCAGTAACACAAAATTTTTGCTTTTTCACACCTTTTTACACATTCAATCAACCTAAAAACTTATTTTTGGGACACATTGAGGACAATGTGTAATTTAAGTGTGTGTGGGGGGTGGGGATGCTAAAACCTTGAATCTTGCAAGTCCTAAATACAAGCCTTACACAAAACTCTATTGGAACCGCTAATCATTCATTTTTTTACTTGTCTAGGTTTAACTTGGGAATTTCAAGTTCTAAAAAGGTTATATTTTTACAAATTTACAACCGATAGCGTCGTGATAAAAAAAACCAACATAAGAAAATTATGAAAAGGCATGACAAGCTTAGTTAAAATTTGATTATATATACTTGATCACATAAAAACCCATTCCCACAAAAGTGAGTTTTGAGCCTTTATTGAGCATACAAATACATATCACTAAACTAAATGCTTATTTTTCGTTTCTTGTGTGAATAGCCGCTTGGTTCTTACAACTCTAGAACTTGCCACGACGATACATTCCCGGTCCTTACCAACTTAAACCCGAGTAAGTAAACGATGGAGGCATTAGGACTAACCCTTTTTATTTCTACACCATTTTTTTACCACCTACCCAAAATCCCCCTAGTTAACCCCTTTGAGCCTAAAACTTTTCATTTCATAACCCAAACCAAACACCCTTTCACCCACCAAAACCTTTTTATTTTTAACCCTTTGTTTTAGTAACAAGTTCGGTTTTTCGTATGATTTAAAAAAAATGTGTTGATGATGAAGCAAAAGAAATAAACAAGCAAGTTCATCAAAAATAACTTTGTATGAAATTATGGCTTCATCAAAATAAAAAAAGTTGAAAAATAGAGTCTTACGAAAACCGATGCTTTTTACGTTTTTTCGCCCTTTTCTACTAACCACTAACCCAACCACCTACCTTTAACCCAAGCCTAACCCTTCACCCAAAAAGTCCTCTTGATATTTACAAAGGTATATAGTTAAAAAGGAGGAGGATTGATTGCTTGGCTAGCGTATGGTAGGAGTAAGTTCCATGCCGCTCTCGAGTGATCCACTAAAATACATTTTCGGCCGAGTGTTGAGTGATCCCCATGAGGTATGTGAACTTGTATATAAATGGAATTTTAAAGAGGCATGTTATGCCCTAATAAGTAATTTATCTTATGAAAAGTTTTAAATAAATCATGACGAATAGGATTGTAAATAAATAAAAATAAAACTTAATAAAGAATCTTGGAAATCCCGACACTCTATGACAAGCCCAAAAACTTTCTCTTCTACCCATTCCATTTGGGAGTGTAAAGCCACATTATAAAGAGTTTTGCTTGAGGACAAGCAAAGATTCAAGTGTGGGGGTATTTGATGTGTGCAAAATGCAACATATAAATTACATCAATTGTGGCATAAAACTAACCCTTTTTAGTACTAATGTTAGAAAAAGTGTGCTTTTGTCTTCCTTTTGTATTTTCAGGATTAAATGAGCTCAAATTAACAAAAGAAGCAAAAAAGACAGCAAAATCTAACATAAATACAAGAAAAGGAACAAACATGGCATGCCCGACCCCACGACAGCATCTTCCTAAGCAAAACAAGAAGACAGAAGACTGAACACGCCCCGTGCTCAGCCAGCACGGGGGCGTGCCCAATTGTCAGCAGAAAAGACAAAGTGGTAGAAGCTTCCATTGCCCACCACGGGGCCGTGCTCAGCGGGCACGGGGCCGTGGTCAACTATAGGATTCGCAGAATCCAGGCAAATCTTCATAGTACAGATATGCTTCTGCACACGGGGTCGTGCTCAGCGGACACGGGGGCGTGGTCAACTAATACAGACAAGCTGCAATAAATGAAGAAAGAGAAGGATGTGGACACGGGGCCGTGCCCGAGCTTTTGTTCAGCCTATAAATAGGAGTGCTTGGCTCAAGCTCAAACCATCCCTTGGCACACCACCTCTCTCACACTTCACCCACCACCCACCACCATCATCCATTGTCCATCATAGAGTGTGTGAGTCGTCTCGGGATCCAAGATTGATCGTAAGAGTTCTTGACAATCAAGGCCATGTTTGCCTAAGTCTCTTACATCACTTGGTGAAGACAAAGTGTCTAGTGTAATACTTTTTATTTTTAATCTTTTCGCACTTTTTACTTGGTTTTGTATTAATGACTTTAATAACTAGTTTCTTATGTTGAAGGTGATTTTTCCTTATCGTTTGTCCGTGGTGTCTTGGCATTATTTTACTGTCTATATAAAATAAAAGATTTTCACCATTCATATCTCCACGGTCTATATGGAGGTATGTTGGCTACCTGGTCGGGGGTTAAGGGAACGGTTTGGTAAAGGTCTTTCCTTGTTCAATGTATAGATCCTGCAAGGACCTGGGTCAAATTTAGTAGGACCTCCTTCAATACTTAACGGTATTGGATGGCGGGGGTCCAAACTCTTTGATCCCCTCATATGTAAGCTACTATTAATACTATAACCCGGCTATTTAGGACTGTATCCCTGCTGACTCAGACTACTTAGTCGAGGGTAACGTCACCTTCAAAAGAGGGGCCTACCATAATTTGCATTAATAACTTAATTAATTATCTTTCAATAATCCAACCCTTTAGGATTGTATCTTTGCTGACTCAAACTACTGGGTTGAGGGTAACGCCACCTTCAAAAGAGGGGCCTACTGCAATAACTAAGATAATCTCTTAAAAAGTGCAAAAGTGTGGAAATAATCATAGGTTACACTATACACGAGTCGGAACCAAGTGATTCATCTTGTCTATCTGTTTTTACTTTTATTTTTATTTTCAGCATTTTAGTTAGTTTTTATTTTTCTTAGTTTAAAACATTTTTCTAAACTTTTTGATTTGATTAGACGTTGAGGATAAACCGGTACTAAAAGCTCTTGTGTCCTTGGACGACCTCGGTATCTTACCAACACTATACTACGCTCACGATGGGTGCACTTGCCCATATGTGTGTTTAGTGTTAGTAAATATCGTGTTTTATAAATTTAAAACTTGGCTAAAAAAAGTGTAAAAGGGGCTTAAAATATACTTAAACTTATATATACACTTCACACGCATCATGAAGGTTGCAAGGTGGTGGTGGTGGCGGCACCTTCTATGGCCGAGAGGGAGAGAAAGGAGTTGAGGGAGTGGAGTGGTGAAGTGAGTTGTGAGATATGAAATGATTTGGAGATCACATGAACCATACTTGTAATCTTTCCCTCAATATCATGTCCAAGTAAACAAGCAAGATCCAAATAAAATATAGGATTAAAATCTAGTGGGATATGGTGTGGGGTCCCTCTTATGGGCCGTAAGTTTTGAAAGGGGGGGGGGGGTTATTTGTAAATTTTTGATGATAGGTAGGTTACTTATAATCTAAAGAAGATCTATAGGATATCAAGGGAAATCTATGCAATATCTAAAACAATCAAGTAATATCCCATAATATCTTGTAGGATTTTGGGGATCACAAGTGGGGCCACCCCTTTCAACCGTAAATCCAAAGGGGGGGGGGGTATGTGTAACTTTGATGGTAACTGGGTAAATAGCTAGGATGGTAAGTGTAAAAGTCTAGTGTTTTAAGTGTATGACACATTATATGGTGTGTTAGGGTGTTCGGGGGTCATAACTAGTCCAAAAATAATTAAACAATGTTTCTAGTAAAATTTTGGTATTCCGGGTAATGTCCGGTTGTTCGGTTAGATACCGGTTCGTTAAAGTGCTAAGTTATTCCGTATAGTGTCTTTTATGTAACTTTTTTGTGACACAATTAATTCCCAACACCTAGGAAAACATTCAGGACCATTTAGGTGCTGTTTGTTTTTTCTGGGGGAAAAGGTCTGCAGTCTGCGGACCACATCTGCAGAAGAAGATGTGGACCAAATGTCTGTAGTCTGCAAGGAGAAGAGGGTTTGTTTTTCTTTCTTCTACAAAAACACTTTTCACAAACACCACCACACACTTCTCCTCTCTGCCTCAACTCTCTCTCTCTCTACAATCTGCCATAGCACCACCACCACCGCCCATAGCACCACCACCACCGCACCACCTCCGCCATCACACCACCGCTATCATCTACCGCCAAGAACAACCACAACCACCCACCCTGTCTGCCTTCATCTACCACCACAACCACCCATCCCCGTCGTTCAACCACCACCACCGCAGTCGTCGTTCAACCACCACCACCGCCTTCGTCGTCTCCAATTTGGGGGTTTTGTTCAATTTAGGGTTTTTGGTTCGATTTGGGGGTTTTGTTCGATGATGATGGTCTCCGATCTCTATCTCTACGGTATCTCTCTCACACTCTCTCTCTCTCTACGGTGGTGGCAAGGATGTGGTGGTGGAGGTGGTGGCGGTGGTGGCCGTGATGTGGTGATGGAGGTGGTGGCAGGGAAGAAGAGGTCTGTGCCAAGAAGAGGTTCCAAGAAGACATGGGTGAATGTCTGTGTGGTGAAGAGGTCTCGCAGACCTTTTTTAATGAAAGGTCTGCGAGAAAACAAACAAGCTGCGGACTCCAAACCTCTGCGCGTGTCTGCGCGGCGCAGACATAAGTGGCCAGAAGTGCTTCTGGCCAAAAAACAAACACCACCTTAGTCAATTTTCTGCACAATCATTAAGCACAATTTAATATTAATTAATCGTACGGATACATGTAATTTGAGGGTTGTCACATTCTCCCCCTGTTAAGAAAATTTCGTCCCGAAATTTAGCACGTGGTTACAGAGGAAGCTAGTTAAGTTGCGTGGTTTCCTGGGGTGTCACAGATGCCTTCCTTATTGTCACACCCCGATATTTCCACATATTACCGGTGGGCCCGGCGGGGAGTATCGTGACGAAGTTAATATCATCATTGTCAATACACACAATAATATAGCACAACGGAATGCTTGGGGAATAAACTATTACAAACCATAATGTCTGAGTGTTCGAGTTTAAGAATATACAGACTGGAATGTAATAAGATCCACATGCGGATCATAATTAAATACAAAGAAACAAAATAACAGAATTCAGGTATCTATGGATTTGTAAGATCCTCTTATGACACCTAATAGCTCCAGCCTATTACGAGAGGTACCTGTCAAATCAGTCTTTAAGAAAATACGTCAGTTTACACTGGTAAATACAATTAACTGACTCTTTTTGAAAAACATTTATGAAAATTTGATTTTAGTGCACATGACACAAGTCTTTTATAACTTGGGACAATTATTTAAAATAATCTTGTATACAGATTTATATGTTTGTCATACAATTGGGGCCGGTTGGAAGCCGGTCTTGATTAACTGACTCACCACTTATAGAACCCACAAAGGAGTTATCCCCAACATGTGGGTTTATATTTATTATTTAGCATTTGCATCTGTCAGGTGTATGCCTACACCCCGTGCATAGGGCGTGGCCATTTTCAAATGAAATGAGCCGAGGATATCTAGGACACGGTCGAATTAATCCCCAATGTTTATGTTATCAAACAAGACAGATTAAAACGGGTTATGTAAATTTATTAATCACAATCCGATTAAATGATTTCATACCCGACCAAGTGGTATTATTATAATACCATATCCCAAGCCCGTATAGGGAAAATAAGTTAGAAGTATTTACCTGATGCTAGCAGTAAAATCCTAAAGCTTTTTGAAGGCACCTTCTACTGGAAGCTATTTAATCTGTATAGAAGGTTTATTAACCTATTAGGATGCTAACGGGTCTTTAATTTAGTCAAGGACTTATACCGGCTAGCTAGAAGGAAACCTTACGGTTCTAAACGCTAGATTAAGCGGAGACCGGAATAGAATGTGGTTTAGACCCAACAAGCTTGGATACTTGTATAATATGGGTAAACTAAACATATTCTGGAAATTGAGAATTTAATGATAAGATTTGACCCGTTTCGGCTATTATACGTAAACTAGTCACGTAAACCGACCCGAACGCATAAACCCGTAACGAGTAATAAAATAAATTATATACAAGTCTTAATTGTTATTATGCTCAAAATATGTTAATACATCAGTAAGATGTTAACATATATGCCCAAAAAGTAATTTAAACCAAAATAAATCCCTTAAGGGCATTTTGGTAATTTTAATGCCCATAAAAGAGTTTAAATATTACACTGAGTTTCAGGTCTGGTTTAATCAGTAAAAATATGCATTTTTATAAGTTATATCAGTAGGGTATTTTATATAAGTGAAATTTATCTTATATAACCAAACTATGCACCGTAGGGGCATTTTGGTAATTTCACATAGGCTTTAAAGGTCAAAATACACTTATGAGTTTAAAAACTTTGGCTTACTGTTTAATATAAAAGAGTTTAAATATTACACTGAGTTTCAGGTCTGGTTTAATCAGTAAAAATATGCATTTTTATAAGTTATATCAGTAGGGTATTTTATATAAGTGAAATTTATCTTATATAACCAAACTATGCACCGTATGTGCATTTTGGTAATTTCACATAGGCTTTAAAGGTCAAAATACACTTCTGAGTTTAAAAACTTTGGCTTACTGTTTAATTATATAAATTAGCTTAAAACATCAGTGGGTAATTGTCACACCTCGATATTTCCACATATTACCGGTGGGCCCGGCGGGGAGTATCGTGACGTAGTTGATATCACCATGGTCAATACACACAATATAATAGCACAGCGGAAGGCTTGGTGAATAAACTATAACAAACCATACTATCTGAGTGTTCCAGTGAAAGAATATACTGACTGGAATGTAATAAGATCCACAGGCGGATCATAAATAAATACAAAGAAACCAAAATAACAGACTTCAGGCATCTATGGATTTGCAAGATCCTCTTATGACACCTAATAGCTCCAGCCTATTACGAGAGGTACCTGTCAAATCAGTCTTTAAGAAAATACGTCAGTTTACACTGGTAAATACAATTAACTGACTCTTTTGAAAACATTTATGAAAATTAATTTAAGTGCACATGGCACAAATCTTTTATAACTTGGGACAATTATTTAAACATAATCTTGTATACAGATTTACATGCTTGTCTTACAATTGGGGCCGGTTGGAAGCCGGTCGTGATTAACCAACTCACCACTTATAGAACCCACAAAGGAGTTATCCCCAACATGTGGGTTTATATTTTAGCATTTTGCATGGTGTATGGCTACACCCCGTGCATAGGTCGTGGCCATTTTCAAATGAAATGAGCTGAGGATATCCAGGACACGGTCGTATTAACCCCCAATGCTTATGTTATCAAACAAGACAGATTAAAACGGGTTATGTAAATTTATTAATCACAATCCGATTAAATGATTTCATACCCGACCAAGTGGTATTATTATAATACCATATCCCAAGCCCGTATAAGGGAAAATAAGTTAAAAGTATTTACCTGATGCTAGCAGTATAATCCTAAAGCTCTTGATGGCACCTTCTACCGGAAGCTATTTAATCTGTATAGAAGGTTTATTACCTATTAGGATGCTAACGGGTCTTTGATTTAGTCAAGGACTTAGACCGGCTAGCTAGAAGGAAACCTTACGGTTCTAAACGCTGGATTAAGAGGAGACCGGAATAGAATGTGGTTTAGACCCGACAAGCTTGGATACTTGTATAATATGGGTAAACTAAACACATTCTGGAAATTGAGGATTTAATGATGAGGTTAAGCCCGTTTCGACTATTTTATGTAAACTAGTCACATAAGCCGATCCGAACGCGTAAACACGTAACGGTTAACCAAATAAATTATACAGAGGTCTTAATCGTTATTATGCTCAAAATATGTTAATACATCAGTAGGATGTTAACATATATGCCCAAAAAGTAATTTAAACCAAAATAAGTCCCATAAGGGCATTTTGGTAATTTTAATGCCCGTAAAAGATTTTAAATTTTAAACTGAGTTTCAGGTCTGATCTAATCAGTAAAATATGTATTTTTTATAAGTTATAACAGTAGGGTATTTTTTATATATGTGAAATTTGTCTTATATAACCAAACTATGCACCGTAGGGGCATTTTGGTAATTTTACATTGTCTTTAAAGGTCAAAATAGACTTCTAAGTTTAAAAACTTTGGCTTACTTTTTAATTGAATAAATTGACTTAAAACATCAGTAGGTAATAAGTTTTATATGCCAAAAATAGTTTTGACCCATACTAGGTGCTTAAAACGCTTAAAAGTCGGTTTAAAGGGGTATTCGGTTTAAAACAGGAAATCTGAGTTTTTGATCATTTTATAAAGTTCAAAATACTTTATTTATTATATAAAATCAATAGCAAAAGTTTTGGCACTAAAAAGTTATGTAAAACTCATTTTATGCATGAAAAGGGTAAAACCGACAATTACCGAAATCAAGTTATAATACCATGTTATGCTCAGCCTAAAAATAATTAAAAATCTTCAAAAATCCAAAAATATTATTTTACATCAGTAGGTACAAAGTTTGATGTCAAAAATTGGGTTTAAATAAGCGTTATGCTAATTACGCCATTTAAATAATAAAAAGCTCCTTAATTACGCTATTGAGCATAACTCTCATTCTAGACCTCGAATTGATGTCAATTTTTTTAGGACATGTCTAAATATCAGAAGCAAAGGTGTTAGTCCAATCACATTGTTAAAAATCTCGGTTGTATGTAAAAAGGGCGTTTGTGGCATTATTAAGCATAATTACGATCAAGTGCATATAATTCAAACCACTAGGCACCATGCAATATAACTCCAGAGGGTTATACTACTAAGTAATGTGGTCCTAATGGAAGCTTAAAACATGGGTGAATTAAGCTTAAATGGGTCAGAACTGAAAGTCAAAGCAAAAGTCATGCTTTTGTGACTTTCGGTTATAAACTGACCTTAGACTATAAATTGCCGGGTTAGGACTGATAAAACAAGTTTTAATATTAATTACTAAGTCATTATAATGTTAAAATATAATTTAGAACCTCTGTTTTATTAATTAGAATCATTTTTACAATTTCTGTCCAGTTTGACTTTTTGTCAAACTACTTTGACCCGACAATTGACCAGTCAAACGATATAATTAGGAGGTGCCCTTTTAAGGGTTAATCACCTACACTAATGTGGTTCTATAACCACTTTCAATTTGATCAGTGGTTAAACCAATTGTAATTAAAACGAAAGTCAAACTAAATTTACAATAAGTTTGACTTTAGAGTAATTAAGCTAAATTAAACGACTAAACAAGAAATTAGAGGCTTACTAAAGGTCCTAGCAGTCTTTTCTACACTTGATAATCCTTTTCTTACTGATGGAAGCTCCAGAACAAGTCCCTTTGTTGTTGCAAGTGAATTGTTTGCAAATGTGTTTATGAACACAAGAATAAGCTCCTTTATATAGCAAAGTCCATGAATCTAGATCATTTCCAGGTGTTATTGGAGGCCCTGGGATCACCCCAGGTGTCCTACTGAGTGAAATAAACCGACTTATAGCTCCTTAGGTCGTTACAAACTAGGCTAAGGCGGTGGAAAAGCCAAAACCCACACCTGGCATGATTTTTCTAGTTACTGGCATGCTGAGGCGGGCCGCGTAAGCCATAGGGGGGCTTACGCGGGCCACTTGGACCGGCTGATCTGGTAAAACAAGTTTTAAAGCTGGCAGTTTTAGTCCCTGGTGCTTTTAAACCCTTTTTAACTTCTTTGTTGACATGTAGGGCCCTTGTAGTCAGTTTGTTGAAGCTCAAGGATGTATAAACTAACTTTGTTAGGCTCCGGTTCGTTAAATATCTCTATGAAAGCAAGTTTCATCAAGTTGACACTTTTGGCCCAAAGTCTTGAAAACAGGCTTAACGATCTTGAAACCACGTGAAATTTATACCACTTTTTCTTATGAGTATATTTGAATGTTTCGAAGCCTCGGTTTCGTTAAAAGGTCACTCAGAGGTCAGAATCGACATGTTGACATGTTTAACCCTTATAATTTAATAATCTTCCGATTATTTTCATAAACGGCTTCTTATATCCAATCAATCACTCGTTTAAGAATATATTCATCATCTAAGGTCATTCAGAGGCACATGTTTGGCATGTTGACACTTTTAGTCCCTGTGGTTTCATAGTTTCACTGTTCGACAACTTTGGTCCTTCAAACTCAATCTTTCACACCTTTAGAGTTTAGGACACGTGTCTTTACATAATTGGACACGTTTTTATGTGGTGTTACATCCTCACCCCCTTAAAAGAAATCTCGACCCCGATATTTACTGGAATAAGTGAGGGTATTTCTGTCTCATAGTGGACTCGACTTCCCACGTATACTCGGGACCTCTGTGAGCGTCCCATTTGACCTTTACTATAGGCACATGCTTTCTTCAGAGCTTTTTAACCTGTCGATCCTCGATCGATATAGGTCTTTCAACAAATCTCAAGCTTTCATCAATCTGCACGTCTTTATGAGACATAGCTAGTGATTCATCGGCTAAGCATTTCTTGAGATTACAAATGTGAAACACATTATGAATCCCACTCAGCTCCTCAGGTAAGTTTAGCTTATAAGCTACACTGCCGACACATTCAATAATCTCGAATGGTCCAATATACCTAGGGCTTAACTTGCCCTTTTTACCAAAACGCATCACACCTTTCCAGGGTGACACTTTCAATAGAACTTTATCACCCACCTCAAACTTTAGAGGTTTTTGCCTCTTATCAGCATAACTTTTCTGCCTATCCCTGGCAGCTTTCAGGCGATCTCGAATCTGGACAATCTTGTCTGTTGTTTCAAGGACTATATCAGGTCCTGATAACTAAGCTTCTCCTACTTCTGCCCAACAGACAGGCGTTCTGCATTTCCTACCATATAATGCCTCAAAAGACGCAGCCTTAATGCTTGTATGGTAGCTATTGTTATAGGAGAACTCTATTAATGGCAGGTGGTCATCCCAACTACCACCTAAATCGATAACACATGCACGAAGCATGTCTTCCAGAGTTTGAATTGTACGCTCACTCTGTCCATCAGTCTGAGGATGGTAAGCAGTACTAAAATTCAAATGTGTACCCAAGGAGTGTTGGAAACTTTTCCAAAAGTGTGAGGTGTATCTAGTATCCCTATCAGAGACAATAGATACTGGTACGCCATGAAGAGCTACAATCTTATCTACATACAACTGGGCTAATTTGTCAGAGCTATGAGTCTCCTTGATGGGTAGGAAATGTGCTGACTTTGTTAGTCTATCAACTATAACCCATATGGTGTCATTTCCGTGCCTTGTCTTAGGTAACTTGGTTATAAAATCCATAGTTACCATTTCCTACTTCCATGTGGGAAGTTCTGGCTGTTGCAACAGGCCCGATGGCTTTTGGTGTTCAGTTTTAATCTGAGCACAGGTCAAGCACTTAGCTACATGGGTGGTAATAGATTTCTTTAACCCTATCCACCAATAATTAGCTTTCAAATCTTGATACATCTTGTCACCTCCCGGGTGAACTGAGTACTTGGAGTTGTGGGCTTCCTGGAGGATTATATCTCGAAGTCCTCCTTGAATAGGAACCCAAATCCTTTCATTCATTCTGAGAATTCCATCCTTCCCAGGTGCTAACTGTTCAGCAGTTATACCTAACTTTTTATTTGGAAGGTTAACTTCCAAAACAACATCCTTCTTTGCAGCTAATAGTCTTTCATTCAGACTATTCTTCAACTCAATGCTCTTGGCATTGATCTTAATTGGTTTAATTCTTTCCTTTCGGTTTAGAGCATCTGCGACCACATTCGCTTTACCAGGATGGTAGCAAATTTCGCAATCATAGTCATTTAAGGTTTCCATCCAACGGTGCTGTCTCATATTGAGCTCTTTTTGATTGAACAAATGTTGGAGACTTTTGTGATCAGAAAAGATCACACATTTAGTTCCATACAAATAATGTCTCCATAACTTTAGTGCGAATACAACGGCACCCAACTCCAAATCGTGGGTGGTGTAATTCTTCTCATGCACTTTTAATTGTCGTGATGCATAAGCAATCACTTTGCCTCGTTGCATAAGCACACAACCCATACCGGTGTGTGAAGTATCACAGTATACGACAAACTCTTCAATTCCATCAGGTAAGGTTAGCACCGGAGCATTTCTCAATTTCTTCTTAAGAATCTCAAAGGATTCTTGTTGTTTCGGACCCCAATCAAACTTAACATTCTGTCGAGTCAAGGAAGTTAATGGTGCAGCTATTCTGGAGAAGTTCTCAATGAATCTTCTATAATATCCAGCCAAACCCAGAGAGCTACGTATTTCGGTTGGAGTCTTGGGTGCTTCCCAATTCATTACGACTTCTACCTTAGCGGGATCTACTTGGATACCTCGCTCACTGACAACATGTCCAAGGAATTGGACTTCACGAAGCCAGAATTCACATTTGGAGAATTTAACATAAAGCTTCTTCTGTTGAAGTAATCCTAAGATACATCGAAGATGCTTCTCATGATCAACTTGGTTACGAGAATAGATAAGTATGTCATCTATGAAGACGATGACAAACTTATCTAAGTATGGTTTGCAGACTCTATTCATGAGGTCCATGAATGCTGCTGGAGCATTAGTGGGCCCAAAAGGCATCACTAAAAACTCGTAATGTCTATATCTTGTTCTGAATGCCGTCTTAGGCACGTCTTCAGTCCTAACCTTGAGTTGATGATACCCAGATCTCAAATCTATATTAGAGAAGAAGCTCGCTCCTTGGAGCTGATCAAATAAGTCATCGATCCTGGGTAAAGGATAACGATTCTTAATCGTTACTTTGTTTAGTTCACGATAATCAATGCATAGTCGCATTGATCCGTCCTTCTTTTTCACAAATAATATTGGAGCTCCCCAAGGTGAAGAACTAGGTTGTATAAAACCCTTTTCCAATAAGTCATCTAATTGAGTTCTGAGTTCCTTCATTTCAGTAGGTGCTAGGCGATAAGGAGCTCGTGCAATAGGTGCAGCGCCTGGAAGAATGTCTATCCTGAACTCTACTTGCCTCTCAGGAGGTAATCCAGGTAATTCGTCAGGAAAGACATTAGGATACTCGGAGATGATTGGGATGTCTTCAATCTTAGGTTTCGGATCATTCACAGTTACTTGTGCCATGTAAATGACACATCCGCTCTTTAAACACTGTGATACCTTGAGAATAGACACATTGCTGGGTAACCCGTATTGTGTATCTCCCTGAATAGTGACGGATTTACCAGAAGGGGTTTTGATAATAACTAGCTTTTTATCACAGGCAATTTGGGCTTGGTTATGCGACAACCAATCCATGCCCAAAACTATATCAAACCCAGCCAACTTCATTGGCAAGAGGGATAGCGGGATAAAATGATTCTTGATGGATATAAAGCATCCATCAAGCAAAGTTGAAGTTGTTTCTAAGGTACCATCGGCAAGTTCTACCTGATATTTTATGTCTAGAGTCTTAATAGGCAAATTCAGTGACTTACAAAACTTATGGTCTACAAAAGACTTATCAGCACCTGAATCAAATAAGACTCTAGCATAATTATTATTAATGAGGAAGGTACCTGTTATGACGTTCTCGTCGTTCACCGCTTCCCTAGCATTCATTTGGAAAACCCTTGCGTTGGTTTTCTTTGCCTCCTCGGGCTTCTTAGCATTCTTGGGGCAATTGGTTTTGATGTGCCCCTTTTCATTGCAACCATAACAGGTTGCATCCTTAATATTCCGGCACTCTACAGATTTGTGCCCTTTCTTTTTGCAGATCCCACATGGTTTGGCTTGTGGGTCCTGGTTGCACTTCCCAAAGTGCCTCTTATTGCAGGTTTTGCATCTGGGCTTATCATTTGACTGCCCCTTCTTGGAATTAAAGTTTCCTTTCCCTTTCTTGTTCGACTGGGGAGACTTATCTTCCTCTCTCTTCCTCTTCCCATCATCAGTGGTTTTCTTTGCCCTTCTCCTCACAACATCCAAAGTGAGGGACAAAGATAGATCCACAGCAGATCTATAAGTGGTTGGCTTAGAGGCCTTAACGTTCCCTTTTACTTCAGGAGCCAAACCACCGATGAAACGCAATGCGTTTGGGTTCAGGAGTGACTAAATACGGTACCAACCTTGACATTGAATTGAAACTAGTCACATAGGATCTATAATCCAGATCCTTCATCACTAAGGTAAGGAAATTAGTCTCTATCCGCTCGACTTCATGCTGATGGCAATAGGTTTCCTTAACCAAATTAACAAACTTGTTCCATGACAGATTGTACAAAGGAACCTTCCCAGTGGCTTGCACTAACGCTTTCCACCAAGTGAGGGCATCGCCCTTGAAAGATTGTGATACAAACTTCACTATATCCTCTTTAGCACATCCGCTGATGTCTATCACAGTCTCTATCTCATCTAACCATTTCATGCAATCGATTGCACCTTTTTCTCCTGTAAAATCTCTCGGTTTACAGGAGACAAAGTACTTGTATGTACAACCCTTGGTGTACCTGGGAGTAGGCTCAAGAACAACCTGCCTCTTTGGCTCACTTCCCTGATTAGATGAGTGCTGAGACTCACTTTTCTTATGAGTATGGGATTGAGAATGGGATCTCGAATGACTTATGGACCGAACATTGCTTGGTTCCTTAAATATTTTATCTACTGCTTGGGCAACTGCAGTATCGATCATTGCTTGCAGTTCAGCATTTGTGAGATTTACTCTTGCTTCATTATTGTTTTCCCCTCGAGGGTGGCTATTTGCCTCATCAGATCCAGCCATTTTCGAGTACTATATTAAACAATAATGATATATTTAAATTATGTAATAAATCATCATATTGATGATTAGATGGTCATGGTATTATTTAAACCATATAGACCATTTTAAGAAAATAATAATCAAAGAGATATAATTCTTTATATTTTTATTAGACAGAGGAATATAAATCACACTGTCAATGTCATGAAGACATATTCATATTACACAAAGCTCGTCTCGAAGGACATTTAGATGGCACAAAGCCTTGTCACATAGACGATTATAATCATTGATTTCTTCAAGGGTCGAACAAAGTTCATCGCCTTTTTGACAAGAAGTTTATAAATTTAAACTTTCATTGTCATTATTACACCTTTGCTTATAAGCATACATCTCCAATGGATGTTGTGGTGTATACATCATATTGATGTTTATGAGCCATGATTCATGTTGATCATATAGGCTATAATAGTGACTTGGAAGAGTCCAAGTACATAGGAAGATTGTGTGGTTTCTCGTACCGCACAATTTAGGATTGTTAACATGTTTTCAGATGTTAACAGAGAGTCATTATCTTAAAAAGGTTGTACCATTATAGCCATTTACTATTTTGGCTAGGTTATACCTTTAAGAAAATTTATTGGCAGATCAATAAATTTGAAATGATATAGCATGATGTAATAAAATACATATTTAAAATCGAAAATAACTTCATTAAACTACGAAATGAGTACAACATTGCCCAAAAAGGGACTTGAGAAAAACAACATAAACTGCCCACGCAGGGGCTACTGAAAACACTGCCCACGCAGGGACTTGGTACATGAAAACAAAATAAACGTCCTCGCAGGGACTTATTAAAATACAACATGAAACAACAATCTCCTACTTCTTCTTGCCCTTAAGAAGGTTCATAAGACCTTTGACAAAACCATTGTGCTTCTTCTTTGTTTCATGGGCTTCATGTTCAACCCGGTCTAACCTCTGTAAAATTTCCTGAGTTTGCTGATGCTGAAAAGGAGGAGGTTGCTGGTATGGCGGGTATTGAAAATCCTGCGCTGGGTATCCAGTTGGATAAACTGGAGGGTAAGAAGAAGAAGGGTACAGATGATGGTATTGTGCAGCTGTAAGGTAGGGATCATGGTTTCCATAGTCCGATGGGTATCCAGACAGATTATACCCAGATGATCCTGGGTATGTCGGGATCGGGTTGTCAAAACCCAACGGTGGCTGCAGTGGTGTGTGTGTAACTGGTGGAATGTTAACTTCCGGCACTGTGTGTGAGGGTCCGCCCAACTGTAGGTCCTCAGGGATATGAGGGTAAGAACTTGAGCCATGAGGAGATGCAAACCGTGGTCCCCCACGTACCGACATTCTAGCATTTCTCCTTCTCCTTGGCGGCTCGGTAGGTTGTTGAGGTGGTTCCTCAACTGGTAACTGTGGTGGGGTAACAGCTTGGAGTTGGGGATCAACCAAGGGAGGTTGGCCTGGGGAGTTATGGTATGAAGGTGTAAAGAACCAATCATACTGAGCCATCCTTTCTTGAAATGAGTCGGGCCTATGGTACGGTGATCCCTGAAATGGGGAACCGCTTGAGATGCTTATTGGGTGGCCTGGTGTTTCTGTTTGCAATTCTGGGTCCGGGTCATCATCCATCTCCATTTCCTAAGAAAAGTGATCCTCAGGCCCCAAAGGGTTGTAGCCCAGAAAGTTGTTAACATAATCATTCGGATTAAATTGTGCGGGAGAGTAAGTAGAATCAGAATGATGAAAAGGATGAGATTGAAAAGAGTGGTGTGATTGGTTTGAGTGATGAGTTCCCTGTGAAAGAGGGGAATGTTGGTGTTTGATAGGAATGGGCAACCCAAAGTAAGGAGGGTCAGATGGTGAGGATCCCAGCGAGACAGAATGTCTTGCTGGTTCAAAGCTATGGCTCCAATTTTCCCTTGAGTCGGAGCCGGAAAGCGAGTCGGATGGTGTACGTCTGTGGGAGGTTCCCATGCTGCCAGGCGGTCCTCCACGCATGGGTCCTTTGCCTTTTCCTCTTACTCTTGGTGGCATTCTTCCAAGTGATAACCTGTCAAGACAAGTAACTATAATAAAACAATAAAAGGAAGGTTAAGAGTAAAATCCTAGGTCATTTGCCTAGACTCGAGAGTCTAAGGAATGTGCTTATTGTGTCATTGAGATTAAACACAAAAGGTTAGTGTTTAATTCACTCAATGTTGGCTCTGATACCAACCTGTCACACCCCGATATTTCCACATATTACCGGTGGGCCCGACGGGGAGTATCGTGACGTAGTTGATATCATCATGGTCAATACACACAATATAATAGCACAGCGGAAGGCTTGGTGAATAAACTATTACAAACCATACTGTCTGAGTGTTCCAGTGAAAGAATATACATACTGGAATGTAATAAGATCCACCGGCGGATCATAAATAAATACAAAGAAACCAAAATAACAGACTTCAGGCATCTATGGATTTGCAAGATCCTCTTATGACACCTATGTCACACCCCGATATTTCCACGTATTACCGGTGGGCCCGGTGGGGAGTATCGTGACGTAGTTGATATCATCATAGTCAAACAACACAATATATAAATGCACAACGGAAGCAAAGATAAATATATTACAATCCGAATATAAAGTAATATCCAGTATTACAACGGAAAGTAAAGGATCCACAGGCGGATCGAAAATAAAATGAAACATTGTTCAACAGACTTTGACAACTAGAGCTTGCAAGACTTGATTATTGATGCCTGGAGTAGCCAACCTATTACGTATAGTACCTGCACTTAACCTTTTTGGAAAATACGTCAGTTTACACTGGTAAATACAACTTAACTAACTCATTTTGAAAAGAGTTTGAAAATTGATTTGAATGCACTTCGGCAAAATATCTTTATAACTTGGGACAATTATTTGTATATAATCTTGTATACAGTTTTACTTATTTTTCGTCCATCAGGGCCGGTTTGTAGGGCCGGTCTAGATTAACTGACACGCCACAGGTATAATGCCCACAAGGATTATATTCCTCTAAGTGGATTACCAGTTTTTACATAATGCATCTGTCAGGTGTACGCCTACACCCCGTGCTTAGGTCGTGGCCATTTCTTTGAATGATGCCAAGGATATCCGGGACATGGTCATTTAACTCCCAAAAGCCATACACCAAATAATACATATTAAATAGGTCATGCAAATACATTAATCACAATCCGATTTAAATGACTACACACACCCGACCAAGCGGTACTTTTATAATACCGTATCCCAAGCCCGTATAGGGAAAATAAATTAAGAGTATTTACCTGAGCAAAGTATAAGTCCAATACAGTAAGTGCACGTAGCTTTTACTGGGCTCCTAATCTGGAACGAAGGTTTTATAATAACCTATTAGAATCCTAACGGGTCTTTAATTAAGCTTAGACTTAGACCGGTTAGTTTTCAAAAGGGAGACACGGTTCAAACGCATATTAAGGCGAAGACCGGTTTAGAATGTGGTTTTGACCCGACAAGCTTGTATGCTTGTTTAATATGGGTAACTTAAACACACTCTGGATTTTGAGATAAAAACGATATGGTTTGACCCGTTTCGGCTAATATATGTAAACTAGTTATATAAGCCGATCCGAACGCGACCAGTGCGTAACGAGTAACCAAAAGAGTCCTATACTGGTTTCCTAAGTTAATATGCCTTAAATATGTTGTGATATCAGTAGGATACCTTCCATTATGCCCAAAACGAGTTTAATCTCAATTTAAGCCCCGTAGGGGTATTTTGGTCATTTTTAAAGATTATAAAAGAGGTTAATTGAAATTATGAGATTCGGGTCCGAATACATCAGTAAAATAACTTATTTTATTAGGTCATATCAGTTGGTAATAGGTCTTATATGACAAAATGGTTTTAAACCCAAACTATGCGTTTAATACGCTTTAAAAGCCATTTTAAGCGATTTTCGGGTTATACAGGAAATCTGAGTTTTCTGATCAGGTTATAAAGTTCAAAATACTTTATTTATTATATCAAATTAGTAGCAATTAGATTGATGTCAAAATACTATGTAGAACTCATTTTATAACCAAAAAGGGTATAATCAGTATTTACCAATTCAAGGCCATAACCTTAGGTTATGAGCAGGATAAAATAATTAAAAATCTTCAAAAATCTCAAAATATTATATTACATCAGTGGGTAAAAGGTTTGGTGTCAAAAATTCGGTTTAGATAGGCTTTACGCTAATTACGCCGTTTAATTAATAAAAAGTTTCCTAATTACGCTATTGGGCATAACTCCTAATCTAGACCTCCAACTGATGTGAAATTTTAGGGACAAGTTTATAAATCAGTAGCAAAGATTATTGTCCTTTCACATTTCTTAAATTCTCGTTTTATGGTCAAAAGGGCATATTGGTCAACATTAGGCATTTAACGGAAACGTGTAAACGAATCGGACAATCAACGATCCAACCACAGAGGGTTATACCATCATGTAACCTGGTCCTAAGGAAGCTCTAAAGCATTTCCAAACCATACTGAATCGGGTCAGAACTGAAGTCAAAGCAAAAGTCAAAGTTTTGTGACTTTCGGTTCCGAACCGGGTCTAAACAGAAAATTGTCGGGTCGAACATGCTTAGACATGTTCTTACATTTATTACTAGGTTATATGAGTGATAAAATAGGTTACATGCCTTCTGCATTGTTAATTATGCGTTAATTCGAAGATTAGCACACTGTTGAATTTTTCTAATCAAAATTGACCCGACAAATGGTCTAGTTAGAGCGGGAATCAGAGGGTGCCCTTTTAAGGGTTTAATGCCCACATAATTACCAACTTATAACTACCTTCAATTCGACTAATCACTGGACCATTAATGATTAATCGCTAAGTCAAACGGTAATTACGACGGTTTGACTTTTAAGCTAAAACTAAGTAAAAACTCAATTAAGGAAGGTCAAGGATACTTACCAAGGTCTAATGCACGATTAGAGATGCTTGGGGAAAGGCCTTGAGCTCCAGAAATCAGCAGAAGATGAGTTGGGAATGGATGATCAAAATGTTGCAACTTAGTGTTCTATTTATATGGGTTTTAATCTCTCATGATCATGCCAAGCAAGTCTATGATGGAACCAAGATGTTTACAAGTGCCCCTAGTTGCCTAAAATCAGTAGGGGTCGCGCATGGAAGTAAAAAAGGGCAATATATGTCGTTTGAAAGGCTGAACAGACAACCTGTCCGAGTTTCTACATCTGGGACATGCTTACGGACCATAAGGGTCCCAGCCTTACGGTCCGTAAGGACCAAGCCAGCTCAACAAATCTTTCAAAAGTTGACAGTTTTGGCCCCCGGACTTCCAAACTTGATTTTTAACATGGTTTCTTGCACTTGTAACTCCCAAAGTTGACTTTTAAGGACCCCAAATTCATAAATCCACTTTGTTAAGTCCCCGGTTATTCATACGATCACCGAAAGTCTTAAATTTCAACGTTGACGCTTTTAACCCCTCGTATACGAATTTTATCATAACTTCCTCATACGATAACGAAACTTGGTGAAATTTTTATCATGCATTCTAGTGAGCATAATTAATTGTTACAAAGCTTCGGGTTTGCTTAAAGGTCACTCAGAGGTATACTTTAAACATGTTGACACATTTAACCCCTGTAGTTTGTAATCTCTCACTTTTCTTCACAACTAGCGTCGTATGATCCATGATTTATTCGTTTAAGGGTATAAGCATCATGTAGGGTTATTGTAAAGTATATTTATCCATTGTTGACATTCTGAACCCTTATATTCACATACTTTCCTTGTTTGTCAACTTTAGTCTCTCTAGAGTATTCTTTCACACGTTCAAAGCTTATGACACGTGTCAACACATTATAGGACGTGAATTTTCGAGGTGTTACATCCTCACCCCCTTAAAAGAAATCTCGACCTCGAGATTTGTTAAAATGCTGGAAGTACTTTTTTCGCATAATGGACTTAACTTCTATAACATATCTGGAGTCTTTCCAAGCTCCCAAAGTGACCCCTATATTAGGTACATGTATCCTTTTGGAGCTTCTTAACCTGTCGATCCTCAATCGATACAGGATGCTCCTCACATCATAAATCTGCATATCATTATGTGATAGTGCTTCTTGACTTATTGGCGAAACACATCCTTCAGTCACTAGTGTGCAATGTATTGCGAGCTCCGCCAAGCTCCTTAAATAGGTTTTAGCTTATAAGCTACTTCATCTTGATACATTCGATTTCCTTCGAATGATTCTATATCTTCAGAGCTTAACTAGCCTGATAATTTAACAAATTTGGTACACCCTTCCTGGGTGATATCTTTTGTTGAACCTTATTCCTTAACAAGAATTTAGGAGGGTTGCTACTTTCATTAATTCTTGATTTTCTGCCGGATACCGACAACTTACAGATGATTTGGGATTTGTATGATCATATTCGTTGTTTCCATGCAACGTTCAGATCCTGATAAGTGGACTTCCCAAAGTCTCGTCCATCCAACGGATGTTTTGATATTTCATCTTTACAAGGTCTCTAAAGGAGCCACCTTGATACTTATATGACAACTATTATAGAAAAGCTTATCTTAAGGTGAGATGGTTATTCCAACCATTGCTCAAAACTAATATTAAGGAATAACTAATCCTTGTCGTTAGTCGAACAGATCGACGATCCTGGGCAGCTAATGGAAATTCTTAATCGTTGCCTAATTAGGGTTGCGGTAATATTGCATAAGCAAAATGAACCGTCTTTCATAATTAACTACACCGAATTCTCAGGATATTGAGTTAGGTTATATGAACCCTCTATTTTAAAACTTAGTTAATCAGGGTTTCGATTCTTCCAATGATGGTACTAGCCGTCTTGGAGATTTCATAATAATACAGCCTTAAATGGGATATAAACCTTAACTCTACCTGCCTCTCAAGGGTAAACAGGGTAATCTTAGGAGAAGATAATCAAGATACAAGGAGGTTACAGAGATTTTTCAAATCTCAGGCTCCAATTCATCCATCATTACTTGTGTCAATTAAGTGACACATTTACGTTACGAGTCCACGAATTCCTTGATCTGGAACATTTACTTGAACAATTCCATTCTGGATATCCCCTTTGAATACCATTAGCTGACTTTAGTACTCTATGACCATTGGAATATCTTTGTGGTCCCATGCATTAAACCTCCATACTGATCAGGCATGGAAGCAATCTATGGAACATATTAAGATATACCAATCCTCATATGGCGCTTTTTATCATACTGTTTGGTATTCCCAATCATTAGAGATTAAAGAGATATCAACTCTAAATGCTGACGCATTACACGTAGAGAGAGGATACCTCTAGAATTTTACGCCTGAAGGTTTATAACAGGAACAGAAGGAATGGTTCTTTTGATTTCACCTGTAAGTTTTTATCTTACACTTAATATCTGGGGTTCGTACGGGAAAATTTTCAAAAGTTTGCTAAGCTTAAGATCTTATGAGAGACTTAGCAGCACCTGAACCCAAACGTATCTCCTAGCAATCAAATCACAATAACGGTTTTATCTGGTGTCATTATTAATGTGAACTACCCCTAATTATTCATCAGGAGAGTTAAACACCTCCATTTTTAATCCCTTTTAAACTTAGCTGAAAATCCTTGACTAATTCTAGGGCAGTCTCAGCTTTGACTAGTTATTTCTTAACCTATATAACGTGAGTAGCTGAGGTAGATCCATAATGGACTTATAATGAGCAGGCTTTGAAACCTTAATGTGCCCTTTTATAGTTGATGCTAAATCATCAATATATATAGTGCATTATGCTTGAATTCTAGGTTAACCGAATAAGAGCACTATTTCAACCAATGAACCAGGGTTTGCAACATACTGCCGATAGTTTATAGCTCTTATGGGGGAGTCAGAAAAATTCTATTCCATCTTTTTCCATTTCGCGACGCGGATAATAGGTTTTCTAGTAAGGCCCTTAAAACTTGGACCACCCCATAATGTAAAGAGGATCTTTCTTGTGGACTCCATTAATGTCCTCACTAGTCAAGGGTATTGTCATTGAACGATTGTGACGCATACCTCTCCGTGTGCTTTCCAGCATATCCGCTGATATACGTAATGGTTTCTACTTCATCCAACAATTTCCTGAAATCGATTGCCCCTTTTTATTATTGAAGCCTCTTGACTTCTAAGAGACGAAGTACTTTTAAGTACATCCTAAAAGGAAAGGGGCTTCTTGTCACATATGATTTTGTTTGGGTTATTCTTTGCATTTGAAGTATGAATATAGCTCTTCTCATGAGCAACGACACGTGTTTTAGAGCGAGCAGCATTCGGTTTCTTGAACCTTTTCATGACTTTTCTTATAGCCTTTCTAACAGCTGCGTTAATTACAGTTCTGGAGATTAACTCCATCAACATTGGGGTTCACATTGGATTCATTATTAACATTTGTTGCATCCTCAGCATCGCGACTGTTGTTTGTCTTTTCTGAGTTTTCATACTCGAATCTTTGGTATTAAATACCATATTCAACAAGTGCTTAGGCAATCCATACCCAGTGTCTCCTTGAATGGTCAAAGGTTCACCATAAGGAGTTTTGATAACTACATACTTCTTATTACACCCACAATATGGGCTTAGTCACAAGACGACCAATCCATTCCTATTACTATATCGAGTCCTTCTATTAAAGAAAGGAAGGACAATAGAAAAAGAAAGATTCCTAATGGATATAAAACATCCATCTAATATTGCTGAAGCAGTCTCTGAGGTACTATCGGACAATTCTACTATATACTTAACGTTTAGAGTTTTAACAGGCAGATTTAATGATTTACAAAATCTATTGTCTATGAAGGACTTATCTGAACCTGAATCAATTAATACTCTAGCATATACATCATTTATGAGGAAGGTACCTGTGATCACATTGTCGTCCTAGACGGCTTCCTTTGTATCCATCCTGAAGACCCTTGCATTGGTCTTCTTGACCTCTTCAGGCTTCTTGGCGTACTTAGGGCAGTTGGTCTTGATATGCCCTTTCTCATTGCAATTGTAGCATGTTGCATCTTTTATCTTCTTGCACTCTATCGTCTTGTGCTCTTTAGACTTGCATAACCCACATGCAGGTGATCCTGACTTAAAATTGGACTCAAGTCTGCACTTTCCAAAGTGGCATTTTTGGCAAGTCGTGCACTTTGGCCTTTCCTCTGTTCGCTGACTATTCTTTCCAGACCCAAACTTCCTAGAATCAGTGTTTCCCCTGTGCTTCTTCTCTGACTCTCGTGAGTTATCATCCTAACGCTTCCTCTTACTTTCTTCAGAATTCTTTAGCGATCTCAACCTGACCGCATCTAAAGTAAGGGACAGAGAGAGATCAGCTGCTGACCTAAACGTAGCAGGTCTTGAAGCCTTAACACTGGCTTTGATCTCTGGGGCTAAACCCCCAATGAAGCGAGCAATTCTCTTGGGTTCTGGTGTTACTAGGTAAGGAACCAGTCTGGACAGGGTATTGAAACTGGTGAGGTAAGCTTGACAATCTAGGTTTGTCATAACCAACGATAAGAATTCTGACTCGATTCTCTCGACCTCGTGTTGAGGGCAGTAGTTCTCCATAATGAGAGCAACAAACTGTTCCCATGACATGTTGTAGAGCGGGATCTTTCCAGCAGCTTGAATGAGAGACTTCCACCATGCCAGTGCCTCTCCTTTGAACGATTGGGATACATACTTCACTACATCCCTTTCAGCACAACCGCTGATATCGACAACTGTGTCCATTTCATCCAACCAGGTCATACAATCAATTGCCCCTTTCTCCCCAGTGAAATCCCAGGGTTTGCAGGAAACAAAGTATTTATAGGTACATAACTTGGTACGTGGTTCATTATCGAACACTAACCTCTTGGATGGAACACTGTGTTGATTAGATGAATGTCGATCATCATCCTTCTTTGGTTCCTCTTTCTTAGAGGGCGGCTTGCTATAAGCCTCTGAATGAGTTTTAGGGAAAGATTTAGAGTGGGGTACAGATGAGGCTCTACTATGAGTCCCACTATACTCCCTGAATTGCTTCTCTACGGCTTTAGATACAGCTGTATCAATTAGTGTACGAAGTTCTCCTCTGGTTATATTAATCTTATCATTCTCATTATTCTCCAGGGGATGACTGTTGATCTCGTCAGAGTCAGCCATGTAGTCTTAATTACTACAAAAGAAAAATAAGGGCAAGGTTTATACGGAAGCTTATATAGTTTTATCGTCTTAAACGATTTATTAACCATGTTTTTAATAAACATTTTAGTTAATTTGCTAAATATATAATTGTTCAGGATCTTTATCATAATCCTAAATTATAAGTTAATAATAGCACAAAAGGCCTAGTCACGTAGACAAGTTTAATTTATAGGCCTTGATTTTACGGAATCGAGGCATTAAGGTTTGAATCAAAGTTCATTACCTTTCCTTGACAGGGAGTTGTAGGCTACCACTGTCTTTAGTCCAGAGGACGTTAATTATAGCCCATGGGCACTTCATCCTTAAGGGATGATTATATAAATAAGGGAATTTTAGAATAACCCATTTAAAAATGACTTATGTGATTTTATCGTATCACATTTTGTCAAGCATGTTAATATGCTTTCAGATATTTAACAAGGATTTGAATCTCTCTTGAATAAATTTTACCATCTTGGCCATGTCTGCAATGACATTTAGGCTAGGTTTTATCCTTTAGACTCTTTTTAATATTTAACGCAGAACACTCCTAAATTGAAATGTTAACAAGGATCTGAATCTAATTGTGGAACTACCATCTTGGCCATGTCTTAATGTGACATATGGCTAGGTCTTGTCCTTTTTAGATTTTGCCATTTTATTATAATGGTAGATCTTATAATATAGGAATGATATTTTTTTAAATATAATCGTTCCATTAAAATTTAAACAAGTATATGGTTGCCCTAAACGGGACTTCTAACAGAAAATGACTTGCCCATGCAAGGGCTAATCAGAAAAATAACAAAGGAACCAAATAAGGACCAAATAAAACGATATAGGATTAGTCCTATGTTCTTGTCTAGACTCAAGAATGTGCAACTGTGTAACTGAGATTAAACACAAAAGGCTAGCGTTTAATTCACTCAGTGTTGGCTCTGATACCAACATGTCACACCCTGATATTTCCACGTATTACCGGTAGGCCCGGTGGGGAGTATCGTGACGTAGTTGATATCATCATAGTCAAACAACACAATATATAAATGCACAGCGGAAGCAAAAGATAAATATATTACAATCCGAATATAAAGTAATATCCAGTATTACAACGGAAAGTAAAGGATCCAGAGGCAGATCGAAAATAAAATGAAACATTGTTCAACAGACTTTGACATCTAGAGCTTGCGAGACTTGATTATTGATGCCTGAAGTAGCCAGCCTATTACGTATAGTACCTGCACTTAACCTTTTTGGAAAATACGTCAGTTTACACTGGTAAATACAACTTAACTGACTCATTTTGAAAAGAGTTTGAAAATTGATTTGAATGCACTTCGGCAAAATATCTTTATAACTTGGGACAATTATTTGTATATAATCTTGTATACAGTTTTACTTATTTGTCGTCCATCAGGACCGGTTTGTAGGGCCGGTCAAGATTAACTGACACGCCACAGGTATAATGCCCACAAGGATTATATTCCTATAAGTGGATTACCATTTTTTACATAATGCATCTGTCTGGTGTACGCCTACACCCCGTGCTTAGGTCATGGCCATTTCTTTGAATGATGCCAAGGATATCCGGGACATGGTCATTTAACCCCCAAAAGCCATACACCAAATAATACATATTAAACGGGTCATGCAAATACATTAATCACAATCCGATTTAAATGACTACACACACCCGACCAAGCGGTACTTTTATAGTACCGTATCCCAAGCCCGTATAGGGAAAATAAGTTAAGAGTATTTACCTGAGCAAAGTATAAGTACAATACAATAAGTGCATGTAGCTTTTACTGGGCTCCTAATCTGGAACGAAGGTTTTATAATAACCTATTAGAATCCTAACGGGTCTTTAATTAAGCTTAGACTTAGACCGGTTAGTTTTCAAAAGGGAGACACGGTTCAAACGCATATTAAGGCGAAGACCGGTTTAGAATGTGGTTTTGACCCGACAAGCTTGTATGCTTGTTTAATATGGGTAACTTAAACACACTATGGACTTTGAGATAAAAACGATATGGTTTGACCCGTTTCGGCTAATATATGTAAACTAGTTACATAAGCCGATCCGAACGCGACCAGTGCGTAACGAGTAACCAAAAGAGTCCTATACAGGTTTCCTAAGTTAATATGCCTTAAATATGTTGTGATATCAGTAGGATACCTTCCATTATGCCCAAAACGAGTTTAATCTCAATTTAAGCCCCGTAGGGGTATTTTGGTCATTTTTAAAGATTATAAAAGAGGTTAATTGAAATTCTGAGATTCGGGTCCGAATACATCAGTACAATAACTTATTTTATTAGGTCATATCAGTTGGTAATAGGTATTATATGACAAAATGGTTTTAAACCCAAACTATGCGTTTAATACGCTTTAAAAGCCATTTTAAGCGATTTTCGGGTTATACAGGAAATCTGAGTTTTCTGATCATCTTATAAAGTTCAAAATACTTTATTTATTATATCAAATCAGTAGCAATTGGATTGGTGTCAAAATACTATGTAGAACTCATTTTATACCCAAAAAGGGTATAATCGGTATTTACCGAATCAAGGCCATAACCTTAGGTTATGAGCAGGTTAAAATAATTAAAAATCTTCAAAAATCTCAAAATATTATATTACATCAGTGGGTAAAAGGTTTGGTGTCAAAAATTGGGTTTAGATAGGCTTTACGCTAATTACGCCGTTTAATTAATAAAAAAGTTTCCTAATTACGCTATTGGGCGTAACTCCTAATCTAGACCTCCAACTGATGTGAAATTTTAGGGACAAGTTTATAAATCAGTAGCAAAGATTATTGTCCTTTCACATTTCTTAAATTCTTGTTTTATGGTCAAAAGGGCATATTGGTCAACATTAGGCATTTAACGGAAAGTGTAAACGAATCGGACAATCAACGATCCAACCACAAAGGGTTATACCATCATGTAACCTGGTCCTAAGGAAGCTCTAAAGCATTTCCAAACCATACTAAATCGGGTCAGATCTAAAGTCAAAGCAAAAGTCAAAGTTTTGCGACTTTCGGTTCCGAACCGGGTCTAAACAGAAAATTGTCGGGTCGAACATGCTTAGACATGTTCTTACATTTATTACTAGGTTATATGAGTGATAAAATAGGTTACATGCCTTCTGCATTGTTAATTATGCGTTAATTCGAAGATTAGCACACTGTTGACTTTTTCTAATCAACTAATGGTCTAGTTAGAGCGGGAATCAGAGGGTGCCCTTTTAAGGGTTTAATGCCCACATAATTACCAACTTATAACTACCTTCAATTCGACTAATCACTGGACCATTAATGATTAATTGCTAAGTCAAATGGTAATTACGACGGTTTGACTTTTAAGCTAAAACTAAGTAAAAACTCAATTAAGGAAGGTCAAGGATACTTACCAAGGTCTAATGCACGATTAGAGATGCTTGGGGAAAGGCCTTGAGCTCCAGAAATCAGCAGAAGACGAGTTGGGAATGGATGATCAAAATGTTGCAACTTAGTGCTCTATTTATATGGGTTTTAATCTCTCATGATCATGCCAAGCAAGTCTATGATGGAACCAAGATGTTTACAAGTGCCCCTAGTTGCCTAAAATCAGTAGCGGTCGCGCATGGAAGTGAAAAAGGGCAATATATGTCGTTTGAATGGCTGAACAGACAACCTGTCCGAGTTTCTGCATCTGGGACATGCTTACGGACCGTAAGGGTCCCAGCCTTACGGTCCGTAAGGACCAAGCCAGCTCAACAAATCTTTCAAAAGTTGACAGTTTTTGCCCCCGAACTTCCAAACTTGATTTTTAACATGGTTTCTTGCACTTGTAACTCCCGAACTTGACTTTTAAGGACCCCAAATTCATAAATCCACTTTGTTAAGTCCCCGGTTATTCATACGATCACCGAAAGTCTTAAATTTCAACGTTGACGCTTTTAACCCCTCGTATACGAATTTTATCATAACTTCCTCATATGATAACGAAACTTGGTGAAATTTTTATCATGCATTCTAGTGAGCATAATTAATCGTTACAAAGCTTTGGGTTTGCTTAAAGGTCACTCAGAGGTATACTTTAGACATGTTGACACATTTAACCCCTGTTGTTTGTAATCTCTCACGTTTCTTCACAACTAGCGTCGTATGATCCATGATTTATTCGTTTAAGGGTATAAGAATC
>JARYGA010012866.1:0-64756 GCA_030545235.1 Helianthus tuberosus | reverse complement strand
ACAGGCAACAAGCTACGCCCCCACCCCTTTCTGAACAATTGGTGTGGATGACCCGTTGGACCATGGTCAAGAAGTGGATAGCTTATGGCGCTAGAGAGTCAAATGTATCAAAGGCAAAAGGGAAAAAGACATGCTGGTTCTCAGCTTAGTTTTGTTATATTGAACTTTTAAGGCGTTAATTCTTGTATTGCTTTTGGAGAAAAGTGCCACACTTTTCACGCCACAGTTGATAGTTACCAGTAAATATGTATATGACCTTGCACTCATACGGAAAATGAGGGTAGTTAACTTACAGTGTAAATGATGCTATGAGCTGCACTGGCAGGATATGTTTTGTTTGCAAGTTTATGGATTTCAACTATGTTGTGGACAGGAAATCAAGCAGATTTTTGGCTATTGGGATTAAACCATGTTTACATACGCATGCTTGAATGTTAATCTTTATATGAAATTGTACTAAATCAAGTTTAAATTGTGTTCAAAAAAGTTATGAATGCCATTTCAAAGAAGAAGGGGCGAAAAAGCTTAAGTGGTCAAATGGGTTGGAAACTGAAAATCACGAGAAAGTACAGAAATCCAGATCTCTTTTAATCCTCTACAAACTTAGAAGTTTAATTATGTTTTAAGGTGTTTAATTAAAGGATACAAATGAAATGAAGTAAAAAACTCACCTAAAACCCCATAGAAATTTCAAAGTAGACGATCAAACCAAATTTTCGATATTTTTGATGCGTAGTTTTATATCTTGAGCGTCAATAACGTATCGATGCCAGGATTCCGATACCGGTGGTTGAATATTCTGGTGAGCATGTCAGCATACTCATCACCAAACTTTCCAACGAATTCCGATCTTCCGCCAAGCCTTAATACGTCGATTGAAACGTTCGTCGAAGACCGGTAAACGATACACGGGAACAACATTGATCAGCGTCTCACGTTAGCTGATGATCAATCATCCGTTGGGGATGCCATTTTTTATTTGATGAAGAAAAATTTGCTGGAATATTAGGAATATTTTTATCATACTAACACTTAGGGGCTGTTTGGTAGCATCTGAATGACATTAAGAGGCTGCCTCTTAATGAAATCATTTAAAAGTTTAACAAAGATAATGTAGAAGAATGTGACATATGATGGTTTATCATTCAGATGTTACCTCTTATCCAGTCAGACATAAGGTTACCTCTTATTCATTCAGACATAAGGGCCACAAATGATTTCATTAAAAGACAGCCTCTCTGAATGGATTAAGAGGCTACCAAACAAGCCCTTAATATTTTCTAATTTTGCCAAAATATTTTCTCATTATTGATTCTTCACTCACAAGGCACTTTATTAAAACTGAAAATGAGATACTTACCATCCTGAAGCAACTAACTTCAACATATTAATCATTTTCAACAGGAACATTTTCACACGATCAAGACCAAATATATATCTATATATATATATATATATATATATATATATATATACACACATCAGCTCGAATTTGAAATTCATTACAGAGGTCAAAACGAATATTGGTAACATACCTAGAACTCAGATCCACTAAAGACATAAAACAACCAAAAGTAAGAATATATACCTCATCAAGTCATGCATAAATCTTACACTCAAGATTCTTGATTTGGACCTAACCCTCAGACCAAAGATTACACCCAGAAAACAAATATATTCAAATACACAGGAAGATGATGATTTTGAATTCAATGCTTAATTAAGGTATGCCTTTTGCTCATTTTTTTTACCCGTATCATTTATTCACAATCTATTTTAATTTGTTGGGCTAGGATATAATAGAAAGTTTATTTGGCTAGGAATACTAGGAAGTAATCTTGACCATCAATAGATTTAATCAAGGGCTAAAATTAAATTTTCAGAAATTGAAGATCAAAAAAGAGGCGCGTGGGTTGTGTAAGGGTATTCTAGTCACTCCACCACAATAGTTTCTCTCTACTCCAATTCCCCCCCCCCCCCTCATTTTTTAAACGTTAATAACTCTTTCGTACGACATTATTTTTTTTATAAAAATTGCACCAAAAAAACAAGCGTTTTTTTATCTTTAAAACAAGTATACTATTTCTATATTTTCGAATTTTTTTTTTTTTGAAAACCCAGTTGCGTAAAACGCAATGGAAAAAACCCAGTTGCGTAAAACGCAATGAAAAAAAAACCTAAAAAATGACATTTTTCTAAAACGCAATGCACCAAAAACACAAATAAATGTCTTATTTGTAAAACACAATGGTCAGAAAACAAAAAGAAATGTCTTATTTGTAAAATGCAATAGCCTAAAAACACAAAAGAAATTGTACTTTCTAAAACGCAATGGACTGAAAACACATAAAAATGTGTTTTACCTAAAACGCAATGCACCAAAAATACAAAAAAAATGTCTTATTTCTAAAACGCAATGGCTAGAAAACACTTAAAATGTATGTTTTCTAAAACGCAATGGACTGAAAACACATAACATAAAAATTTGTTTTACCTAAAACGCAATGCACCTAAAATACAAAAAAAAATGTTTTATTTCTAAAACGCAATGGCCAGAAAACACTTAAAATGTCTGTTTTCTAAAACGCAATGGACTGAAAACACATAAAAATGTCTTTTACCTAAAACGCAATGCACAAAAAACACAAAGAAATGTCTTATTTATAAAACGCAATGGCCAGAAAACACTTAAAAATGTCTCATTTCTAAAATGCAATGGCCTAAAAAAAAAAAAGAAAGTGTTCTCTCTAAAACGCAATGGCCAGAAAACACATAAAAATGTCTTAGTTCTAAAACGCAATGGCATAAAAACACCAAAGAAGTTCTCTCTAAAACGCATTGAACCAGGACAATAGTTTTGTCTGTGAATTGTCTGAACCAGGAATGCATTTCTAAAATGCAATGGCATAAAACTGTCTACGAATGCAGTTTTTCAGAGGCAAATTTACAAAAAAATTAAATTTTCTCATTCATTTTTATTAAAGCAATTTTATCGAAAAAAAAACGCAATGGCAGCTCGACCCCAGCCAGGGGCTGCCGTCCCTTGGACCCTGCTACCAGGGGCGCTGCCCCCGGACCCCGTCAAGATCGTAAATCGCAATGACTAAATCAAAAACCCAGATCGTAAAAATGAAATTAAAGAATTTCTTACATGGATCGAAGCCGATATCTTCAACGATTGACGAAATTTGAATGATAGAAACACTTATCAGCGATCGAATCGAATGGATCGAGTGATTATCTTCAAAATCACGGGAAAAAACGAGATTTTGAATGAAATTAAACTGGGTTTTCTTCAAAAAAAAAAAAAAAGCTGAAGAACACGTTGATCGGGTGTTTGAATCATTGATTGATGATGAAAATCGCACTATAATGTAGTGATTCTTAAGATAGAAAGTGAAGAAATGGTTGAAGAGGGTGAGTTTTGAAGTTACTGGGGAGAAGAAGGAAAAAGAAAGGATATGATTGACTAAAATACCCTTCCTCTTTATTTTAAATTTTGTCACATGTCATAATTCTATTGCTTCCTATCCTTCCTAGCCAAAATAAACTTCTATTTGATCCTCACCCTTAATTTGTTTGCATAGAATGATAATTCCTAGTAAGTTCCGAATTTTATGCATACCAACTGTTTGATGAAATGTCTAATGACTTAAGTTTGAATACTATGATGGTATTTTAAGTCCCATCAATTTGCTCGGTTTTGTTTTGTCATTTTGAACCTACGTGTAGTATGAATGCCTACTAGGTGTTTGATAAAAATGTGTGAGTGAGCATTAAACACATAATGGTCTCTACAATTTAACAAAGGCAATGGCAGCATATGTACATGCTGTTTGCTTAACACAATAGTCTCCAAAATTCGATAATGAGTATTTTGCTTCTGTTTATGTATAAGCAGATGCACAACAATAGATATGTGTATATTTGTCACCTTGTTTTTGTGTTTAAACATAGATTAACTAATGATGATACATTGAACATTAATGAGTAAAAATTGCTCTATTAACAAGATTTTTTTTTCAGGTTTTTTGATTGTGCAACTACTCCATGATCACCGATATGATGGAGAACAGAAGTCCATGCAGAAGGGTGTGTGCATCTGTGTTGGCATTAAATAATGATGATACATTGCACATTAATGAGTGAACGTTTCTAGTCTGTTCATATTTTCAGCTGAAATGGAATTTCATTAAGGGCTGTTTGGATCGACCCTTTTTAGGTGAACAGGTAAAAAGCTAAATTATTGAACCCAATTTTGCTACAATGAATGGTAGTAAACCTTAATTTCGAACTGCTATTCGGTTCGGGTCGGGTCGGTCATACAAGGTTTTTCTCTGTCCAAACCCAGGACCAAAAACAAAGTTAATTGAAAACCGACGGCCAACTTAATTTCAGATTAACCATCCGGTGCCAGGTCAGGTTTCAGTCTTGGTCGGCCTTACCTGATGTTCGCTCAGCCTTACTTAGAAGTTAATCATTATATGAAAACGTTCTGATTGAAGTTTAGATTGTGTTGAAAAGAGTTTTAAATGCTTAATAGGCCAAATGGGTTGCAAATTTACAAATTTGAGAAAACATGGAAATTTGGATTTCTATCAGTCGTCTTTAAACTTTGCAGCTTAATTATGTTTTAAGGTCTCTAAAAAGAAAAATACAAACGACTAATTATTAATGACTAGTTATTTCTGTAAACCTTTCGTGTGGTGTATCTGAAAATATCTTGGTGAACTATTTTTTGTTCTTTATAATAAGAACAAAGAGAACGAATCTGGTTAGTATATAACAAATTATGTTCATGGAAGATATGGACTTTACTGTACATCAAAACATTATGTCTAAGTTGGCCCCACACCCCCTGTACAATTCCGGGTTTGCCCCTTTTTGTCTGAGATGAATTCCTAGTGCACATCAAAATCTATTTAAAGTTTTCTATTTTGATAAATTTTGATCGTTTATAATCTTTTTTCAAACAGCTCCTTTTTTACCCGAACCTATATCATTTAGACCCGTTATGACCCGAACGAAATTTAAACTTTTTCCAATCGACAAGGCTTGACCATCACCCGCTCTACCCCGCCCGTTTTGCCAGGCGGACAAACTGGATTTTCATTTGACTATTGGGACAATAATGTTACAATTCTGTTTAAATACTCACAGTTAAGAATTCGTTTGGGTTATTGATGTTACTATTATTTTTTGAATATCACCAGACTTTGGTTTTTGTCTGAGATAAATTCCTGGTGCACATCAAAATCTATTTAAAGTTTTCTATTTTGATAAATTTTGATCGTTTATAACAACTCCTTTTTGACCCGAACCTATATCATTTAGACCCGGTGATCGAAAATAAAACTTTTTTTAATCGACAAGGCCTGACCATCACCCGCTCTACCCCGCCTGTTTTGCCAGGCTTATAGATGGTCAAACTGGATTTTCATTTGATTATTCCGACAATAATGTTACAAGTCTGTTTAAATACTCACAGTTAAGAATTCGTTTGGGTTATTGATGTTATTGTTATTTTTTGAATATCGCCAGATTTTGGTTTTTGTTAGCACTACAAAGTAGTCTACTTCTGGTTATGACAGACAATGCAGCCTGTTGGTGAGCACACATCAGCAAAAACATATGCAGGCGCATGTATATGTATACATTTCACTCAAGATATATTCTATTATTCTTAATCACTTATCATTTTTACATATATTTTGAATGCTATGATGGTTTTCAGATGAAACTCCTATAAATGGCAATTGAATAACAAAATATGATCTTATGTATAGTAGACTAAATGAATGCCTACCAGGTGTTTGATAAAATGCCTTAGGGGTTGTTTATTTAGCTCTTAATGAAACTATTAATGGTTCAGACCTCTTACTGGTTCAGCACTTAGCACTTAATGGTTCAGACTGTTTGTTTCGAGAGCAGATGTTTGAATGGTTCAGACATTTGTCTCTGAATGGTTAAGCATTATACAGAGTCTGAATGGTTAAGACCTCTACTCTTAATTGGTCAGACATTTGCATCTGAACTGTTAAGCATTATACTGGCTCTTAATGGTTCAGACCTCTTACTGGTTCAGCACTTAATGATCTAGACCTCTTATTAGTTCAGCTCTTAACCATTCAGAAGTTACCAAATATCCCCTTAGTGAGTGTCAAACACATAATGGTCTCCACATTTTAACAAAGACAATGGCAACATATGTACATGTTGTTTCCTTATAACAATGGTCTTCACAATTTAATAACAAGTATGCTGCTTCTTTTTATGTATAAGCATATGCACAACAATAGATATGTGTGTATTTTCCTGTTTGCACATAGTTTAGACAATGCTTATACATGGCACCTTAATGATTGTTAAAACCATGGTTTGATGATTTGAATTCGGTTTGGGTCAAGCATACAAGGTTTCTCTAGATCTAAACCCGAGACTGAAAACAAGATTAACTGAAACCCCGAACACCAACCAAAATTCAGATTATCTATGCGGTGTCGGGTCAGTTTTCGGTCTCGGTCGGTCTTACTTGATGTTTGCTCAGCCCTACATAGAAATTAATGTTTATATAAAAGCATTTGAATTGAAGTTTCCATAAAATTCATATATTGAACTCACCACCTTAGGTCCACTTAATATCCCATTAAAATGTTGTCTCCTCATGCATACACTTGGTACATATTTAGAATTCAGCATCGTTATAGAAGAACTGTTATGAAGAGGATGATTTTTAGTTCAAAGCTTAAGATCAAGCATTTTACTCAATTTCCTTTGTTTTCCACGATCAATTTCCTTATCTGAATCGGTTCTGAATTTTATGCATACTAATTATTTAATTAATTAATGTTTTAAAACTTTTTAAAATAAAAGCTTACATAAACCAAAGAATCAAATTGTTCAAAACCTCCAACAATTTAGACAAGAATCAAAACATACAACTACAAAAGGTTTTCATTGAGTGATTTTTTTTTTCTCTCTAGTTTCTCTCTTTAACCTTTTCTCTCTAACCGGCCTTGCAATTCTCCAACCTTCTTGCCTTAATTGCTTGTCCTCTGGTGTTTTCATACCACCAGACATACCCCCTGATCCTTTGAACCCTAATCCTCTAAGCAACACCCAGTTACATCGTTCCACTCGTTCAGCTGGAGCCCTAAAAAACCGTGAACCAAAAGAACAACTAGGGGGTGAAATCAGTGCTGGAAACCCCATCCCTGTTCCAAATGGAGCCCTAAATTCGCTGAAGCAGGGTAAGAATTGCACCCCTATATCACCTCCGTTCCATCCATTTCAACTACTTCTGCTGAATCCCAGAAAACCTTTGTCAACGATTTGTACATAGTAGTCTGATGTGTAATGGCATGATTGATCCTTGATTCACGTAGCCACTTCGTAATGCCCTTGTATTCACTCAGCTTGTCTTCCGGATCTAGATAGGCAACCTGGTTATGGCGAGGTTCTGACATAATTTCCACCTCCGACTTATCAGTTCTTTTTGTTGCAGGTTTCCTTTTCTGAGTTTTTGGTGCCATTCTATACACAATAAACATCCACAATAAGACAGTAAACAAGGATGCTTCACAAACAGTGTGCACATGTGAACTTGGGACAGTGGACTGAAACTTGTGAGAAACCAAAATTTTTCTAAGTATAAATTCCACCAAGAATCAATTTATACTGATGATGGAACTTGATGAAGAATCAAACTTGGACGAAGACTCAGCTATTGCGAACAATTAAGTTTTACAAAGGACCCTGATCAACGAACAATCAGGTCTACAAACAATCAAGGGTCAACGAACAATCAAGGTCAACGAAGAATTAATTCTTCATTGACAGTCATTCTTCATTGGCAACTGATTGTTCGCCTTCTTTGATTCTTCGTTGTCTCTAATCTTCGTCGAAGGGTCTTCGTCCCCAATTTAAAATTCACAGTTTCCACATTAACTTCAAGTCACATATATCATTTAAGGATCAAACCGATATCAGAAATCCCACATCGTACACAAATCAGTTTATTTACTTCACCTATTAACTTAGGTCTTAACAACAGAACTGACAAGAATTCTTTAAAGATCAAACTGACATACACACAGAGAACCCAAATTATCACCGACATACCGTAAATCAACACAAAAACAAACATCAACATTCAAAACATAAAACCCCTGTTTTCAAGTTCCTTCAACTCGACTTAATAACACCCAAATTCTGTGATCATCATTCATATTTTCCTGTTTTATGCATCATTTCAAAACATAATGTAAGTACCAAACCAAAACAAACACAAATCAAGCTTGATTTCGACATTCATTCATAGTTTGAACTTCAACAAAACAAACTCAGTTCACAAGATTATGGCCGTTATATGAGTACCATGGTTGATTTATAGGTTTTTATGTTTCACACCATTATAAAAAATTAATCGATCTCAAGACCTAGGGTTTCGTTTTTTTTATGTTTATCAACATTACAAAGTATGTGGTAACAACAATACCTTAAGATTTTAAAGAATAAAATCCAAATGTGGTAGATGTTAGGGCTTGCTTTTCAAAGAAGATGAACATGGTTTCTTGTTTGGTGAGAGAAAGTAACAGTGCAAGTGTCTTTTGAAAAAGGATAAGATTTCATTGAACCCACCCCTTTATATACTGGATGTCACACCCCAACCGATGGCGAAAACATCGCGGTGCGAGCACTAAGCGTTCGGATTGCTCATGAGATTCCATAACACTAATTGTTTCAATAGGAATTAGATCAAATTCATCATAACAATGTCTAACAGTAAACACAACCAACACAAGTATCGAACACAGACCGAAACGGATATTGTTCAAATTATTCAAAAGATTCTAGTTAACTAGGTGACGTTTCTAAGCATCTCCTAGCTGAATTCCATGCATTCCCAAGCATCCTATCAGCCTACAACATGTATTAAAATATCAATACAAAAGTATTGGCGAGTATACAAGTTTGATAATAGAATAATAGATTAAAACAACTCATATCCATAGTGTAAACAATAAAATAGTTTCAGCCGTGCTAGTGTCGCAGTCCACGCAGTGATAGCCCAAGTATCCCGATGCTTTCGTGTTTACCCAAGACTCAAGGTAAACTAGAATCCTCCTAACAATACCCCTTGAGAATAATGGGAGAGGTGCACCCCCTATAGCGCTACTATTGTTAAGGCGGAACTACACACCCTGGATTAAACGTCACATAGCACAAAATAGAATACTAGAATGCACAAGTTTTCACATACACATAGGATAGAGTTTAGACTTCAAAAGGTTGTAGTTTAATAGAATACATGTTACACCCCAAAGTTTAAAGGTAAAAAGGGGATCGAGTATACTCACAGTGATTGCTTAACAGTCGTAACTGTTATTGGATCAAAGGGAGCTCTTTTTAGAATTAGCCTGATTAGATTACAATAGGATAAGAGTCGGCAGAATAACGAGATTGAATAATGTGTTGGACATTGTCACTGGATCGGATGGCTTTCCGATCGGATGGCTATCCTATCGGATTGCCAGTCGATTCAGGTGACTTAGAGTGAACAAGGGCTGTCCGATCGGACGGGTGGCCTAGTGTGACGAATGGAATGAATGATTGTCCGATCGGACTGCTGTCCGATCAGGTGGTCATTCGATTCTCGTGTTAATTTTTCAAGAATGCAGTTTTATAGGTTCTGGTTACCTCAATCGGGTGGCACCTCGATCGGGCGGCTATCCGATCGGGTTGTCACTTGATCAAGGTTCCCAATGTTTTCAAGTTTCTGAAAAGTTATGGAAGTTCCAGGTTTCAAGGCTCAAGGACAAGTGTCACCTGATAGGGTGGCTGTCCGATCGGACTACTGTCCGATCTGGTTGCCGCTTGGTCGGGCGACCCTTGTTCTAGTTTACCATTTTGTAAAATTTCTAAGTTTTAACGATGACGGTATGGTACGTATTGAGACAATAGTAAACCCATCGGCACACAGTCGTTTTGATCGGGTGGGAACCACCCCAGTCCAATCGGTTAACTGCCACGATAATGTTTATGTCAGAATCCGTTTTCCGGCCCTCATTCTTTGGTAGGAATCCATTTCTAAGCCAACTCTAGACTAATAATCCAGTCTATAGTCCGTTCAAAACCGGATTTCACCGTTTGAAGTAGAAGATTCAAGATAAGATGAAGAAACTTAAGTTTTATATGAAAAAGTCTAGATTTAGCTTGGATTTAGTGTAAAAACGAATGAAATACCTTAGATCTGAGCTAGATCTTGCTCAGAATGACATCACATGGCAGTTTGTACAAACCCCCATGATGACATCACCCTCAAGAACTCAGATCCGAGAGATTTCACGGTGAAAAGTGTGATTTCGAAGGAGAATCACGTAGAGAATGAAGTGTAGATTAAGAAAGTATAAGGATCTAGCGTAAAACGTACCGAAATCAGCGAGAATATGAAGAAATGTAGTGTGCGTGCGTCTGGTCGAACAGGGCTATCACATCAGAGAATGAAGGGATGTGACAGGCCTATTTATAGTGTGAGAGTGTGAGAGAAGGAGACAAGTGTGCACGGGTAGGATGGCAGTCCGATAGGATGGCTATCCGATCGGACGGTCATCTGATAGGGTGACAGTTCGATCGGATGGCAATCCGATCATCCGATCGGATTGCCATTCCGGCCAATCCAACCTTTCTGCGGTTCCGTCTTTGATTCGTTTTGCGAGTTAGATTAAACATTACGTTGCGTATAGTTTAGGTAAAGTATCTAGATTACATCACAAACCAACAGTTTCCAAGTTTTCATAGATTCCGCCAGTGACAAGGCTCTAGTCTCTCGTTCAACCAAGAATCAAGTTTCACGAGTCTAAAGAGTCAAGCACCAATAGGTTTAGACATTCCAAGCATAGATTTAGGCTTTCCAACATAGATTTAGACATTCCATCATAGATTTAGACATTCCCATCATAGATTTAGGCATTCCATCATAGATTTAGGCATTCTATCATAGATTTAGACATTTCAAGTATAATACATAGACTTCCACATAGTTTAGGGACTAAAATGACAATTAAACAAACTTCAGGGGCTAATCTTGACAAAATCCTAAGGTTTAGGGACGCTGGGCGTTACAGTCTCCCCTCCTTTAAGAGATTTCGTCCCCGAAATCTTAGATGAAAGCCGCCCGAAGAGCTGCGGATACTTGGCCTTCATATCACTTTTCAACTCCCAAGTGAATTCGGCACCACATTTTCCTTCTGATCAAACCTTAACAATGGGAATTTTGCTGCGCCTCGGACGCTTGACAGTCTGATCCATGATTTCGACCGGTTTCTCCACAAATTGAACAGCTTCATTTATTTGCAAGTCTTCTAAGGGGACACGGAGTTCCTCATTACCTAAACATTTCTGAAGATTGGATACGTGGAACACTAGATGTACGTTGTTTAGTTCCTGTGGAAAGTCGAGTCTGTACGCCACCTTACCAATGCTTTCAAGTACCGCGAAAGGGCCCACATAGCGAGGGGCGAGCTTTCCCTTCTTTCCAAAACAAACTACTCCCTTCCTGGGAGATACCTTGAGAAGAACTCGGTCACCAACAGTAAATTCCAGAGGTTTGCGCCTCTTATCAGCATAGCTCTTTTGTCTGTTCCTAGCCTTGATCAAGTTGTGACGGATCTGAAAAATCTTATCCGTTGTCTCTTGAATAATTTCAGGACCAGTAAACTGCTTGTCACCAACCTCATGCCAACTGAGAGGAGATCGGCACTTGCGGCCATATAAAGCTTCGAAATGAGCCATTCGAATACTGGAATGATAGCTGTTGTTGTACGAGAACTCAATCAATGATAAATGTACATCCCAGTTACCACCAAAATCAATGACACAAGAACGGTGCATATCCTCTAGGGTTTGAATAGTACGTTCCGTCTGCCCGTCTGTTTGGGGATGGAAAGTCGTACTTAGATTCAAATGCGAACCCATAGCGGATTGAAAGGTTTGCCAAAGACGAGAAGTAAATCGACCATCACGGTCCGAGATTATGTCTAACGGTATGCCATGACGGCATGTAATCTCATCTGTATATATACGAGCAAGTCTCTCCACTTTGAAATCCTCACGAATAGGGAGTAAATGGGCTGACTTGGTCAAGCGGTCAACGATTACCCATATACTGTCATGACCTGACGGTGTACGAGGTAGTTTAGTGATGAAATCCATAGCTATGCTATCCCATTTCCATACCGGGATCTCAGGTTGCTCCAGAAGGCCAGAAGGGCGTTGATGCTCGGCTTTGACCTTTGAGCAGGTGAGACACTTAGAAACGTACACAACTATGTCATTCTTTATACCTGGCCACCAATAGGTCATACGCAGGTCATGGTACATCTTATCCGCACCAAGATGAATAGAGTATCTGGACTTATGAGCCTCATTCATGATGAGCTCACAAAGATTGTCACGATCTGGCACCCAGATGCGATTGAGATAGTATTGAAGTCCATCAGGTTTAGTCACAAGTTGGTCAACACGGCCACCGTGAACTTCCTCGATTATACTACCTTCGTTGGCTGACGAATATTGAACGTTGCGAATACAAGCATGAAGATCACTAGAGATTCGAATAGCATTAACATGAGTTTTGCGGCTAAGAGCGTCGGCCACGACATTCGCCTTGCCAGGATGGTAGCGAATTTCGCAGTCGTAGTCGTTACGTAATTCCACCCAACGTCTTTGTCGCATGTTTAGCTCTTTCTGGTCAAAGATATGTTGAAGACTCCTGTGGTCAGTGAATACTACGCCTTTCGTACCATACAGGTAGTGTTGCCAAATCTTTAACGCAAAAATATAACAACCCTCCTGAATATTTTCTGACACCCCATTATATTTTAAAATACCCCTATATGTCTTAAAATACACCCCGTATGTGAAAACCGAGCCCAAAATATGAAATATCAATAAAATTAATTAAAAACAAAGTTTTTGAGTCGCTCGCGGGGCGCGTAGCCTTTGGCTACATCGTACGCAGGGCGCGACAGACCGGGATACGAGGACACACCAGAGTGCACCACGTGTCCGACGCGTGTGGGGTCTAGGGCTGACTCAGCGACCCTATACCGGGACACGTAGTCCCTGGCGGGCCGCGTAGCCCTTGGCTACACTTTACGCGGGCTGCGTTAAACCTGAAATCAGGCACTATATAAAGGAGGCCTCGGTAGTTCAATCAAATCGTTCATATTTTCTTTCTCTCTCAAAATTCTATAGTATAGGCATTATACTCGGGTATAATACCCCCCCTAAATAACGAAGTTCTGCTCCGTTGTAAGTATTATAACCCCAGTTTCGTATTAGATACGCTGCCCGATTGATTTAGGGTTCCGTAACGACTGTAGTGGTTCTGCCTGACGTAGTTGTTGGAATACCGTCTCGGGGAGGGTATCGTTAATATTAATAAAGGGTTATTATACTAACATATGTACATTTGTGTAAATTATAGATTAATCTCAAGAAACCCTTAGAAGAAGTCTAAGACAGCAATGTGAGTATTCCTCTTTTTGTGTAAACTTTTTTTACAAAACCTTAAATGTTTTAAAATGTGATTAAGCAGTGATTGAGTCTTTGTGGTTCTTCAATTACTGCCGGTATTATGGGGTTTTGTATACATTACTTGATAACCTTCACAATTGGACAACGGGTTAACCAATGTGTGATATGACCATAGCCATAGATCCGGTCGAGTGGCAAGTACTGAATGAGTAATTATGTAGAAATAAACATTGTGATCGCTCTCAATACTGTGTTAATTGATAAAACTCTTCTTGATTAAATTGGGATTCACTCACCAGTATTTCCCACTGACAAATGTTTTTAAAACGCGTTTCAGGTAACAAAATGTGAAAGCCAATTAGGAAAAAGCCAGCTCGAGAGCACTAATGGCTTAGAAAAAATGTGGCTATAAAATTTACCTAAAAGACGATGTTTTAAATTCAATAAAATAGGGTTTATCCCTATAAATATGTTGTAATAAGAAACTTGGGTTTTACCCATGTGATTATTAATATAAAATACGGTGGTTTTACTCTGATAAACATTTCCTAACTACGGTCCTGATGTAATTTCCGCTGCCAAATTAATAACTGATACCACCACAAACGAATGTTCGCGGTCGCCTGTTCCCGGGAAAGATAAGGGATCGGGGGTTGTGACAGAAGGTTGTATCAGAGCCATGCCACTGGTTCAAGCCAAAGAAGTGTTCTGCTGACACTTAAATTTTAAATTCTGTGTTAGGAAATAATTTATGTGGTTATGTGTTTTATGTTATTTGACTATTTGTAAGTCTACAGTATGGGTAAGCAAAGAATTTCGGACATCTATCGTCAATTAGATAGTTAACCAAAAGATAAAGGAGTCTCATTTCAACCAAATCCCTCAGGATATCAGCAGATACTAAGGAAGGAATATTTATTCGTAAGGCACAGTCTGAGAAACCATTTACCACTAAGAAGAAAGGTTGGATTATTAGACAAAATTAAGAAAAAATAAAGAAAATAAAGAAATCACAACCAAAGGAAGTGATAATTAATAAGGAAATAAATGCACAGACTCAGGGAACAGGCAATAACCCACCAGGAGAAGATGACTTAGATAAAAAATGGGTAAACCTCCATATGTTAGCCACTACAGCAGTGGATGCTAACTTAAATTAATAGCCAAACCAGGACTCAGTACCCGCACCCATGCCACCTATGAGCCAGAAACTTTAAAAGAAATTCGCCCATTAGATAACAACTTAGTAGAGACAGGAGATAGAATAAACCTTACATAAAAGCATGTTGAGCGTAATACTCCTATAAACTAAATAAACTAAAATAAATTACGGATGCATAATCACTAGTATATTTTGAATTCCAGTTGTAGTTTGTAATATATATATATAAGTCGCAATGTTTGCCATTTTTGAATTAATCTGTTTGGATGATTGTATCTAAAATGTTTGTACTAGATAGTAGTCTGTGATAATTAATACCTGATAAAATGTTCAGATAAACAACGAAGTAAATCAGGAAAACCAGAATAATGAGAATAACAGGAAACCTAAGAAATAATAAATGCTATCCAACATATAGTAGCACAAGAAATTTTAATGTCTTAGTATAAGCTTCACAATAAGCTAATTACTTGTGTAGATAAATTGTGATGGATGTTGGTATGCCACGAGGATGATAACTAGCAAAGTGCAAATATGATAAATAAGCGATAACACTTGGCCACTGTTATATCTTGTTTATTTGTATTACTCGATTCTAGAATATGATCTATCATGAGAATACTAAATTCCATGTTTCTTGTTACCAGCCATAATGAATGATGAAAATTTGTGATTCTAAGTATGGGAAATACAATGATAATTACCTCTCCGGCAATACTAGGTATGAAGTGGTAAACACTCCAGCTTGTCCGGGTAAGATAGGGGTACCTCTCCGGCGAAACCGGGTGAGATGGGGTATATGTTATATCAATAAAATTCCCTAAATAATACCATGACTGGATGTCTGACTTATTTTAAGGAATATAAATCTATTATACACATTTTTGAATAAGGTGTACAGTACGGTATATGAAAAATACGATTATATAGATATGTATATCTATAAGAAAAGCCGAAGGCTATAATGATTTAATCAATAAGGGATAAATCATGAACAGGCATGTCAATGATAATTTTAGAATTATCAAGAATCTCTCGTAGATATCTATAAAATTCTGATGTCAAACATTTTTCGTTTGATCATCACTCTCGTAATTCGTGCGACATAATGAACGGCAGTAACTTTTTAAAAATTGGTATGCCATCAAAAGTATAAGAATATCTTATAGAAGTGGCAAATGGAAAATCCATTAAGATCACTGAAATCTTGCAGGGAGTAGGAATAGAAATTTCAAACCATAATTTTGGTATTAACCTTTACCCAATGAATCTAGCAGGATTTGATATTGTATTAAGAATAGATTGGTTAGTAGCCAATAAAACCAGTATTTTATCAAAAGTCAATCCAAGCAAATTCACCAAAGGGTGAAAAGATCACAATTAAAGAAAATAAGACAACCAGATCCACAAAATTCATCTTTGTGATGAAACTGCAAGCTATGCAAGGAAAGGATCACTAGTGTATATGATTTCCATAATCATTAACACTAAAGGGAAAGAACTGAAAGATATTCCGGTAGTATCTCATTTTCTAGATGTGTTTCTAGAAGGACTACCAGGATTACCGCCAGACAGGGAAGTTGAATTCAGAATCCACCTGTTACCAGGGACATCACCAATTGCTAAAAGCACCTTACCGTTTAGCACCAGCAGAAATGCAGGAACAAAAGAAACAATTAGACGAATTATTAGAGAAAGGATTCCTATAGCCAAGTTCATCACCGTGGGGAGCACCAATTTTGTTCATCAATAAGAAAGACAGATCAATGCGAATGTACATTGATTACCGTGAATTAAACAAGGTCACGATTAAGAATCGGTATCCATTACCAAGAATCGATGATCTGTGTGATCAATTGCAAGGAGCTCAATTTTTTCGAAAATCGATTTACGCACAGGATATCATCAATTAAAGGTACAGGAAGAGGACATTCCTAAAGACAGCATTTCAAACAAGGTATGGCCATTATGAATTTACTGTCATGCCATTTGGTTTAACCAATGCCCCAGCTGCATTTATGGACATGATGAACCAAATATATAAGTCATATTTGGATAAATTCATAATTGTCTTTATAGATGATATTCTCATTTACTCCAAGAGTAAAGAGGAGCATGCAGAGCATTTGCAGGCACTCCTAAGTTTATTAAGAAAGGAAAAGCTTTATGCTAAGATTTCAAAGTGTGAGTTTTGATTAGAACAAGTTCAGTTTCTTGGACATTTAGTTAACCATGAAGGAATTCATGTAAATCCCACCAAGATCGAGGCAATTACCAAATGAAAAAAAAAACCTGAATCACCAACTGAGGTTAGAAGTTTCTTAGGATTGGCCGGTTATTATAGAATATTTATTCAAGATTTTTCTAGAATAGCCATTCCCTTAACTAAGTTAACCTGTAAATCTGTTAAGTTTAAATGGGGGACCGAAACAAGAAGAAGTTTTTAGAACCCTTAAGCAAAGATTAACCCATGCACCTATACCAGCATTACCAAAAGGTTATAGCTTACACCTCTAGACAACTTAAGAATCATGAAGAAAATTTTACAACCCATAATTTAGAATTTAGAGCCATAATTTTGCCCTTAAGATATGAAGACACTATTTATATGGAAATAAATTTGTTGTCTTCACCGATCATAAAAGTTTAAGGTATATTTTCGGGCAAATGAAGTTGAATATAAGACAAAGACGCTGGATGGAATTACTTCGTGATTGTGATATCCAGTATCATGCAGGAAAGGCAAATGTAGTTGCTGATGCTTTAAGTCGAAAGTATCATGACAAGCCAAAAAGGATACGTTCTTTTAAACTAAATCTACAAGTAGATTTAAATGAGCAGATTAGAAGAACACAAGAATCAGTAATCGAGGATGATACTGAAAAGTTGAAAGGTATGATTAAGAAACTAGAACAAGGAACAGATGGAATAAGGAGATTCCATAAGAAGAGAATATGGATACCTAAATTAGGAAACCTACGATGCATCCTTGAAGTAATAAGATGTATCAGGACTTAAGAACAAATTTCTGGTGGATAGGAATGAAGAAGGATATAGCAACTTATGTTGCAAAGTGTTTAACCTGTTCACAAGTTAAAACTGAACATCAGAAACCTTCAGGTTTATTGCAATAGTTAGAGATGCCAGTTTGGATATGGGAATTGATAACAATGGATTTTGTTACCAAATTACCCAAAACAAGGAAAGGTAATGATACAATCTGGGTGATTGTAGACAGACTAACCAAGTCAGCTCATTTCCTACCAATGAAGGAAACATTCAGTATGGAACAGTTAGCTAAATTATATGTAAATGAAGTAGTTTCATTACATGGTATTCTGTAGGTCCGGCTAGGGGAGGATCTAGTCGCCTAATCCTTGTGTACAAACCAACCCGGTTGTGCGGAATCCAACCGAGATAGCAAACCGAGATAGAACACGCAAATGATCAACACACAAGACTCAACGATTAACACCACTTGTATTAAACGTATGAAAGGTCCAGTTACAAGCACAAGGTTTACAAATCAGTCCTGTAAACTCTCTCAGTGTGTGTGTGTGTTTTTCTGCTCTAAGCGTTCTCCACTTGTACTCTAAACTGAAGTGAAAACAACACACGGGTATTTATACCCAACTCAGCTAGTCTGGTCGAAGGATCAGATAGGATGATCGAAGGATCATCTATCGACCAGAAACAGCTCGAAGGATCAACATGTACCACGAAAGATGTGATCTTTCGTGGTCCATCCATCGAAGGTCATCTTTCGAGCTTATCATCATCGAAGGATAAGCAATCCTTCGTGACACATCCTTCGACACAGACACATTACAACCAAAATGTTGACTGTTTGTCCAAGTCAAACCAGGAGGATGGTTGACTTGGTCAAACTTACAAGACTAACAACGACATCGTTTGATATACAGACAAAGTACAGACACAAGTGCACCAACAAACTCCCCCTTGGCTGTAGCTTTGTCTTGATCTTCATTCTTGTAAGTTCTCGTGTCTTCAAGTCTTTGACTTCTATTCAAGTCTTCAATGTCGGAGGATCTTCAAAGTCTTCACGTCTTGAAAGCAGAAAGTGTACCAACAAACTCCCCCTTTCATGTAGGAAGTGTGTTGACAAACTCCCCCTTAACATAAGCTCCCCCTTGAGTTATGCTCGTGAAAGTCTTAATCTTTATGAAGTGAGATCCTTGTGGTGTTGATGATGGTCAGCGGCAACTCGATCATCTTCATCATTTGAGTGCCTTCACGTCGTGTCTTCATTCCGAAGCTTGTCATCGACCATGTTCTCCTTGCCTTTAGAATCTGCACATGCAAGAAATCTAAACGCGTAATGAGAACAACTGCTTGGAATATAGTAAACATAAAAAAACGATACACATGTGACCATTGTTTAAACAAACACCGTCCGACAGTTTGAAAGTTTAAAGTATTTTATCAATTTCAATTTCAATTTCAACTTTCAACACTTTGCAAATTTCGACCGTTTATGAAGATTTAGTCATTTTCGGTTTTCGTTCAGGTTTCAGGTAACGAAGACTCGAGATCCAACATCGTACGATCGAAAATAAGATAAAAATAAAATCTTTTTGGCTTTTAGAAAGTTTATACTAAAACAATTTTAGGTGTGTTTTAATATTTCAAATGTAAAGACTGAAAGCAGTAAATAAATATATACAAAGATGCAGAAACTGAAAGCATTAAATAAATATTTACAGACATTCTTTTTGCGAGTTTCGAGGGTAAGAGAATCATATCAGTGTACGGTCATGCCAAAACGCTCTTGTTGTTCAATTAGTTAAGATTAAGATAAGCATCCTATAACAATTATCGGTATTGTTGTCCACTTAAGCTCAACTTATCATTTGTGATCATGGCGAGGGGATACGTTAAGGTATGATTTATACTTACCGGCCGGTGTTCATCCACATCACGACACATTCCCGTATCAAGGTATGCACGAGAGTTCATCTTACCGGTGAGTATACCGATTATCATCTGTTTGACCGTATATGATGTGAGATTCTCACTTATTTTGATTTGAAAACAAGCCCTATGTGATAAAATCACTTATTGATGAGGAACTTGATTTTCGATGCATGAGGGCACAAGAGCAAGTCCGTGAACAGGTCAGTACTTTCGTACAGCAGAGAGACGAACTTGACTCCCGGAAAGAATTTGTGATATATTATCACTTATTTTGAGGGACATGTGATTGTTTATCACTTATTGAGGTCGAATGCAGTATGTACACGTATGTATAGTATCATGGAAGATCTAGACTTGCGTCCCCGTTATTTTTCGGTAAAAGATACAACCATGATACCCAGATGATAAGCAGCATAAAGACCGAATATCTCAGAACCTCGGCAATCTCTCAAACGAAATTTCGGTACTAAGACCATATGCCAATGAATGGTTCCCACCTGGTCTTCAGTCGATTTAAATTTATATCACCCTGCACACTTTAAAATGATTGTGAGCCTACCGATACATCTTATATAGAGCTGCTTATCGTTTTTCATTTTGCATTTCAGTTTAAAGAGGTTTGGACAGACTACTGATGTACTATCATTTTCTCTTTTGCTCGCCAGGAAACTCATTTTTGTTTTTCTATTGTTTTTGTGTTTTTGAAATTTTTCGATGTTTTTGGATTTTCAAATTTTGGATTTACTCCCCCTAAAATCAATAAACTAAGACAAATTTAAAACACAAAGGTATTTACAAAAATGATTTTCCGATGTTGGTTTTACTCTTGCTTGACCTTAATGCCGTTTACCAATAATAGATAGTCAAATCTTGATTTGTCAAAAGCTTTGGTAAAAAGGTCGGCACGTTGGTCATCGGTGTGGACGTAAGCAACATCGATTAGCCTTTTCTCAAAGCAATCACGTATGAAGTGATACTTAATTTCGATGTGCTTAGTCTTTGAGTGCTGCACAGGATTTCTAGTGATCTGTAAGGCAGCAGAATTATCAACGTAAATAGGAGTAGTTAGGAATTCAAAACCGTAGTCGCGCATTTGTTGTTGGATCCATAGGACTTGGGAGCAACAACTTGAGGCAGCAATGTATTCAGCTTCGCATGTTGATGTAGCGACGCACGTCTGCTTCTTGCACTGCCATGTGACTAGGCGATTTCCCAAAAACTGACATCCAGCCGTTGTGGATTTGCCGTCGATTTTGCATCCGCCAAAATCAGAATCACTAAATGCGATCAAGTCAAAGTTATTATCCCTAGGGTACCATAGACCGGTTTCAGGGTAACCCTTCAAATAACGAAAAATCCTTTTTACAGCTGCAAGATGTGAGGCCTTCGGGTTCACTTGATATCTGGCAAGCAGGCACGTTGGGTACATTATATCTGGTCTTGATGCTGTGAGGTACATAAGAGATCCGATCATCGCGCGGTAGTACGAGGGGCTAACAGCTTCACCCTTCAGGTCTGGAGTAATTCCGTGATTTTGCGGCAATGGGGTACCGATGGGCGTTGCATCAGACATCTGGAACCGGCTCAAGATGTCACCAACATATTTAGTCTGATGGATGAATATCCCAGACTCGGTTTGTTGTACTTGTAGGCCCAAGAAGAAAGTCATTTCCCCCATAGCACTCATCTCGAATTTATCCTGCATGATGCGCTCGAAATTCCTACACAAAACATCATTAGTAGAACCAAATATAATATCATCAACGTATACCTGTACCAGTAGAAGATCTCCATCTTGTTCTTTGATGAAAAGAGTACAATCGATAAGACCTTTGCGAAATCCATTCTCCAGCAAGTAATTAGATAAGGTTGCGTACCAAGCTCGCGGTGCTTGATGAAGACCATAGAGAGCTTTGTTGAGCAACCAAACCCGATCGGGATGGATAGGATCTTCAAAACCTAGAGGCTGTTCGATGTACACCTCTTCTTCTACCACACCATGTAAGAATGCACTTTTCACGTCCATCTGGTATACCTTGAAACCTTTGAATGAGGCATAAGCCAGAAAAATCCGAATTGCTTCTAGACGTGCAACAGGTGCATAGACTTCATTGTAGTCGATTCCTTCAATCTGACGAAAACCTTGAACGACTAATCTTGCTTTGTTTCGAATAACGATTCCACGGTCATCCTTTTTGCATTTAAACACCCAACGGGTACCAATCTTCTTGTAACCAGCAGGTTTCTCTACGAGTTTCCAGACACCAAGCTTCTGGAATTGTTGCAGTTCTTCCTGCATTGCTTCAACCCAAGAGCTATCTTTCAAAGCATCTTTCCAAGTTCTTGGTTCTTCCTGTGAGACATAGCACGCGAAAGACCAATCATTCTGTTGACCAGATTCTCGGATAGTTGCGTACAAGCCTGCATTGTTGTTGTTTCGCAACATGTTTCTTGTTTGAACGCCACTTTGTACATTTCCTATGATGTTTTGTTGAGGATGGGTATTGTGAATCCTTGTTTCTGGATTATCTTGAACTGGAATATTTGTACCCAGATTGTTGAGATTGAGATCAACAATCAATTCAAGACCCGGAATTAACGAAGAGGATGATGCAGTAGCTTCAGCTGTTCTAGGGACATCCACTGGAGGTGTACCTTCTGAAGTACCATGTACTGCTGCTGTTGGTCCTTGATCTGCATCTAGAAATTCGTCATCCTCTGAAGATTCGTTCAATTCGGTAGCATCGTGAAAATCCTCATTGTCGAGACCATTATTGTTCACTGAGGATTGTTCTTGATTGACAATAATGGGACGAACCAACGGTGAATCTGTTGCGTTGTCACTCTCGAAAAACATCCTTGCCGCAGCATTTTTCTTCAACGGCTTCAACATTGATCGAATTGAAAAAGTCATCGTACTCAAACATCCAGGGCTGACCAGGATTTCTAACTGGCAAAGTGTGCCTTTGTACTCTGACTTCAGACCATTCCTCGACCCTTTTTGTCTCTAGATTCCAGACTCTTAAGTTCGGGGTGGAATACCCAAGAAAGTATCCCTCAATTGCTCTTGCCCCAAACTTTCCATTAGGATCGATAATTGTGCAAGGAGCTCCAAACGGTTCAAGATATGACAAGTCTGGTTTCCGTTTGTTAATAAGCTCAAAGCAGGTCTTGTTGTGCCTTTTGACTGTAAGGACTCGGTTCAACGTGTAGCATGCAGAGGACACAGCTTCAGTCCAGAATGGAATGGGCAGCTGCGACTCTACCAACATAGTCCTAGCAGTCTCGATCAATGTGCGGTTCTTACGTTCAGCGACGCCATTCTGTTGAGGAGTGTAAGCTGCACTAAATTCGTGAAGAATACCTTTTGAAGTGCAAAACTCCGCCATGGCATGATTTTTGAATTCAGTACCATTGTCGCTGCGTATCCGCCAAACCTTCAAGTTATACATATTCTCAATCTGAATGATCAAGTTTTTGATAATACCGAAGGTTTCACTCTTGTGTGCCATGAACGCCACCCAAGAAAATCTTGAATAATCATCAGTTATCACGAGGCAATATTGATCATTCCTAATGCTTTTGTGCTTGACAGGACCGAACAAATCCATGTGCAAGCGTTCAAGAGGAACAGCCACTGTGTTGATCTTCTTTGTAGGGTGTCGCTTCTTCGTTTGTTTTCCTTTTTGGCACGAAACACAGACGTCTTGAAGATGGAAGTTTTTAAGAGGAACACCATTCACCAATTCATTTGACACCAAATGATTCATTTTGCGTAAGTGAATGTGACCCATTCGCCTGTGCCAAGAGATTGTGTCTTTTTCTGTGGCTTTGGAAACGAAACATGTTGCTTGTGCAGACGTTGTGATAGCTTGGCTCATATCAAGGACATACAAATCATTTATCCTTGGAGCCGACAAGAGAATCCATTCTTTTGGAATTTTGAAGCCGGGTTTCAGCACATAACATCCATTTGCATCAAAGTGTACTGAGAACTGCTTGTCACAAATTTGAGAAACACTAAGAAGATTGTGATCAAGTTGTTGTACAAAGTTGATCTTATCAAAGCTAACAACCCCGTTGGAAATCATTCCTTCACCCGTAATATATCCGCCTTTATCTCCAGCAAAAGCAACATAACCTCCTCTAATAGATTTGACGTCGTAGAGAAGCTTCATGTCGCCTGTCATGTGCCTGGATGCCCCACTATCAACAATCCAATGACTACTGATAGTTCCTCCTGGAACACCCTGCACATGAACTCACATAATTAGTTGGAGATGGGGACCCAAGCCATTGTGGTCTTGGGTCTTCCATTTTCATCAATGACAATAACCTCTACTCTTTGATGATTCGAAAATTGTGATGGTCCCCCTGAATTTGTGGTTATTTTAGGTTTCCATGTCTGTTGAAATTTACCAGTTTGATTGTTTGAAGGTTTAACTTCGTGATTGTTTGAAGTTTTTGAAAATTTTGAACTTTCTGGTTTAACTGGAACCGTTTGTTTTTGAACCACTTCATTCTTAAGTGCCTTTTCAACCACCTTGACTTGTTGGCGTTTCTGTTTCTTTTCCCTTTCTCTTACAAGTCGGGGATCTTGTTTTACAGAAACGGATCGCTTTTGGTGATTGTGTTCACGGGGATCATCATCAATTGCTTTCAACTTATGAAGATACGGGCAATTTCGAATGATATGCCCAATTGTACCACATTCAAAACATGATCTTCGTTCAACAAACCCCGAAGTATCATGTGATCGTCTTACCGATGATGATGAACTTTGTGACCCCGAGGTACTAGGTTTTGAACTACTTGGTTCATTCCTTTTCATCACTGTTGCCTTTTTGACGAAATCTAAGTTAGATTGATTTTCAAATGTTGCGATTTTGTCCGTTCCCTTGGATTTCACAAAGTTCACATTCTTTTTCTTCTTCTGATTCGGCTTCCTTTGACCTTGAGCCGGTAATTTTTCTTTTGGCTTGGTATGGTTTTGCTGTTTTTGCACTGTTGGTAATTTCTGATTTCCACATTGTTTTCGAACTTCAGCCTTTGGAATAGGTGGACACTGTGTTACTGTAACACGTGATCCTTTCTTACCCAGAAATTTACTTGTCGAATTTTCAAAAACTTTACTGATTAAGGCTTGATTTACATTCTTAATCGGAAAATCTTTGTCAGAATAAATTTTATTATCACCAACAAGAGTGTACAGCAAATCCACACTCTCCGACTCTTTTGCAGACACGGACTCGATTGCAACAGTCTTAGCGGGCTTTGCAGGAGGATCACATAGAATATGATTCTCAAGAGGTATGTCATCTTCTTTTATCACCGCATCAGACTTTGCTGAGTTAGTATCATCAGATTCATCATCAGAGGAATCAGCATCCTCAATCACAACTGGAGGATCCTGATTCTGTTCAGCAGTTACAAATGTATCTGCTGACGCATCTGAATCTGATGATACTTCCTTCTTGTATCCGAGTCCTGCAGCAAATTCATTAACATCTAGAGGAACTGATGGTTCAAAGTGAGTTCTATATTCCTCATCAGGCATGGCATCAAAATTGTTTCTCACGGGTGGTGGACATTTCTTGTAACCTATGCATGTGACATCCCGTTTCTCTTTCTGAACATCAATGATGTGATCCAACACATAGCTAGAGCTCAAATAACTGTCTAACTTGAGTCGGATCGCCTCACTTTCAGTTTTAACACAGGCCATTTCCTTTTGCATTACCTCAAGACGAGTTATATACAAATTAATGTCAGTTTGTTTTCTGGAAACCATTTTTGTCAACTCAGTTTTATCTTTCTTTAACGTTTCAATCATTGACTTAAATTCCTTTTCATGGTTTTCATAAAACATATTGGCTTCTGTGCACTTGGAAAGATCAACGGTCAACTTCTGGTTGTGAATGAATGTCACATCATATTTCTCTTGCAAAGCCTCGTATTTGCTTTGCAATTCACACCACTTATCATTTAAAGAAACATGTTTGTCTTGCAAGTCAAACAAACTAGCTTGTAAAGCATCATGTTTGCCTTGCAACTCAGACATGTTTGCATCCAACTCAGCACATCTAACATGCAATCTATCACAGTTATCACAAATAGCAGCAGTGGGTTTATCGACACATACCTGACTTGATGAACTGTCGACATTAGCCATAAAGGCTGAATGGAGAGAAGACGAAGAATAAGCAGCTTGATCCACCAAAATAGATCTTCTTTGAATTCCTGCTGCAGCTTCCTCCAATAGCTCATCAATATTTGCATCGACTGACGCACTTGATGTGTCATCCACATGATCATCGCCTGAAGCGGAGGACTCTTCATCTGAACTTCCACTGTAACCGGAGCTGTCTTCATCTTCAGAAGATTCAACACCATTGGTGGAAGATTCTCCACCACTGGCGTGCTTAAGATCCGTGACAACTTCAGCAAAACAAGCTGTTCCATCTGGAGCATCATTTCCAAACTGGATTGACCAATCACAACCTTCATCTACTTGAACCACAAGTGCCTGGTTGGCATTAGATGGTCCTGCTTGACTCTGGTTGTTGACAGGCACCAATGTACGAACATTGTTCCTGTTCTGGTTCTGCTGATTGCCTTGACTTCTGAAGGGATTTTGGTTCCCATGTTGAGATGGTCTTGTACATTCCCTTTTAAAATGACCACGTTCACCACAATTGAAACACTTAACAGCCTGCTTATCAAAGCCATACTTGGTGTCTTTCTTGCTCTCCAAGCTGGTTCTGCCTGTTCTTTCCATGAAATCCTTTGCTCGCCTAACAGCACTGGCAAAGGCCCACTTGATATCCATCATCTCCATTTCCTCTTTATCTATCTGCTGATAGTCTTCTTGTGTCAGATTAATGTTGCCAATCTGACCTTCCACTAATCCACAGTATGCGCTCACCAAAGTGTTTAGCAGCTCCATGTGTTCTTTTGCTACTTCCACACTAACTTTAGAGAAGCTTGAGGTGTCGAGCTGTACTGTATTTGGCTTTGATTGTTGACTAGCAGATGATGTGCTTCCATAACATGCTTGCTGTTGAGGAGGAAGTGGATTCCCGTACATGTCGGTAGATTGAGGAGGAGGAGGAAGTGGATTCCCATACATGTCGGTTGCTCTGAAAATTTGTTGGCTTTGCTGTTGTGGTGCTGGTTGAGGAACTGGATCAAGAGGATTTCCATACATGTCTGTTCGTGCAGGCTTGACCGGAACTTGGATGGTATTGCCAAACATGTCAGTAGCAGACACAAACGCTGTTTGAATTGGAGCGTGTGAAGCAGGTTTTGCAGAAGTACCATAATACATCTCAGGATTTTGTGGCACTGCTAGTCTTTTTGCCTTGAGAGTTTCTTCCTGATTCTTGTTTTCCAAGATTTGAACAAAGTCATTGAAACTCGTTGTAGCTAAAGTACTATTGTACTTCATGATCTCCAAGAAGGTATTCCATTGAGGTGGCAACGCATCTCCAAACTTTTTCACAATCTCTGCTGGAGTTACAACAACTTCAAAATTTGACAATTCAGTCAGTAGATGATTAAATCTACTCGTCAAGTCTCCTAAAGACTCATTCTCCATACAAATAAAGCCATCAAACTCTTTCTTTAGCAATTCTTTTCTCAATTGGCGTGTTGCTTCATTTCCTACGCCTCTTGTCTTCAATGCGTCCCACAACCTTTTCGTTGTCTTATAACTGACGAATTGATGATAAATATCTTTGCTCAATGCCTGAGTGAGAATGGCATATGCCTTCTTTTCCAAATCATAGATCTTCTTTTGATCTTCTGTAAGATCTGCAAACGTAGCAGCAGATGATGCAGCAACCTCTATTGTTTGATCGAAATCTGTGATGAATCTCAACCACAACTCTGTATTTTGACCAAGAACGTATGTATGAAATCTATCAATCCATCCTGGATATTCGTATAAATGCATCAACTTTGGAGGCCGATTCAAACTTCCCGTTTCACTCTCGCTTAAGAGAATGCTTTGAATACTTGGAGTTTGATTTGATACGAATGCCCATTGACCGGTAGACATTGCATTAGCTTGAGAGGATACTGATGCGGAAGATGACGGAGCACCAAAATACATATCAGTATTTACCAAAGTACCCCATCTTGGATTCATTTTTGATCAAGAAACAGCCGAAGGATACCTGTCGAAAGACTTGAAAAAAAAAAAAAAAACACAAACTGTTAAACACAAACAGACTAATGATCGAAAGATCAACACCTGTTCGAAGGATCAACAGTGTTCGAAAGATCACTGTTGAGTTTCGAACAATGTTTTCGAAAGATTCTCCAACCGAAGGATCCTTATCTTTCGAAAAAGGACTGTAGACCGAAAGATGAACACGAAAGATGACTTCGAAAGACTCCCCAATCGAAGGATCCTAGTCTTTCGAGATAGCACTTGTAGACCGAAAGATGTATGTTTCGAAAATATTCCTTGGACCGAAAGATAAGTCTCACACTTCGAAGGATGCTCGAAGGATGACTATCTGTCGAACCTCCTTTGGTCGAAAGATGATATCCTTCGATCTTACTGACACGGTTGACAAATGTGACAGGTAGGTGAAAAGTTGACGGGTTGGTGAGAACTTTCGGCAGAAAGTATGTTCAGACCATATCTTCTGAACATGCAGGTTTCACCAAACAGGTAATGTCCAATATTTTAATCAGTTTACTCTTTTCAATGCACAAACAAGTTTAATATTCAAATTTTTTAAGATCAAAGAGTGTAATATTATGAAGAACACTTGAATATGTCAAGAACACAGCCCAAATATCTGAGTTTTCCGGTAAACCCACTAACTTTCGGAACACAATATTTGCTAAAATGTTTAACAAAAACCCAAGACTAGCATGAAAACATGAAAAATAACAAGGGTTTTTTTTTTTAACAAAACACCAAGCAAAAACAGCAAGATTTTCCAGAAAATATGAACTTTAAGAACCCGAAAAACAGCAAGAACACCTCGGTTTTAACAAGGATAAGAGCCAAGGCTCTGATACCACTTGTAGGTCCGGCTAGGGGAGGATCTAGTCGCCTAATCCTTGTGTACAAACCAACCCGGTTGTGCGGAATCCAACCGAGATAGCAAACCGAGATAGAACACGCAAATGATCAACACACAAGACTCAACGATTAACACCACTTGTATTAAACGTATGAAAGGTCCAGTTACAAGCACAAGGTTTACAAATCAGTCCTGTAAACTCTCTCAGTGTGTGTGTGTATTTTTCTGCTCTAAGCGTTCTCCACTTGTACTCTAAACTGAAGTGAAAACAACACACGGGTATTTATACCCAACTCAGCGAGTCTGGTCGAAGGATCAGATAGGATGATCGAAGGATCATCTATCGACCAGAAACAGCTCGAAGGATCAACATGTACCACGAAAGATGTGATCCTTCGTGGTCCATCCATCGAAGGTCATCTTTCGAGCTTATTATCATCGAAGGATAAGGAATCCTTCGTGACACATCCTTCGACACAGACACATTACAACCAAAATGTTGACTGTTTGTCCAAGTCAAACCAGGAGGATGGTTGACTTGGTCAAACTTACAAGACTAACAACGACATCGTTTGATATACAGACAAAGTACAGACACAAGTGCACCAACATATTCCTTTATCAATTGTATCTGACGGAGATAGTTGTTTTACCTCTCATTTTTGGACAAGTTTCCAAAAAGCAATGGGAACCAAGTTGAATCTAAGCACTGCTTATCTTCCTCAAACGGATGGACAAAGCGAAAGGACAATTCAGACAATGGAGGACATGCTTAGAGCTTGTGTAATTGATTTCGGAGGTAATTGGGACGATCACTTACCATTAATAGAATTTTCTTATAATAATAGTTATCACACAAGTATCAATGCTGCACCATTCGAAGCACTTTATGGACGAAAGTGCCGAACCCTAGTCTGTTGGGCAGAAATTAGGGAAAAGCAACTATCTGGACCTGAGATAGTACAAGAAACAACAGACAAAATCATTCAAGTCAAGGAACGAATGAAAGCAGCACGTGATAGACAAAAGAGTTATGCTGATAACAGGCGAAAACCATTGGAATTTCAAGTAGGAGATAAGGTGTTATTAAAAGTCTCTCCTTGGAAAGGAGTGGTAAGATTCATCAAAAGGAGAAAGCTAAGTCCCAGGTATGTTGGACCTTTTTGAGATTATTAGAAGAATAGGACCTGTAGCCTATCAGCTACAACTGCCAGAGGAAATGGCAGGAATACATGATGTATTTCGTGTATCTAATCTCAAGAAATGCTTAGCTGATGAATCATTAGTCGTACCTCTTAAGGATATAGAGGTAAATGAGCAATTAAAGTTTATAGAAATGCATCTACAAATTGAAGACAGGAAAGTTAAGAACCTCAAACACAAGAGATTAGTTCTAGTCAAAGTAAAGTGGGACTCCAAAAGAGGACCAGAATACACATGGGAGCTTGAATCATAAATGCAAAGGAAATACCCACACTTATTTCAGTAGACCTCGAGGATGAGTTCTAAATTAAGGTGGGGAGGATATAACAACCCTCCTGAATATTTTCTAACACCCTATTATATTTTAAAATACCCCTATATGTCTTAAAATACACCCCGTATGTGAAAACCGAGCCCAAAATATGAAATATCAATAAAAATTAATTAAAAACAAAGTTTTTGAGTCGCTCGCGGGGTGCGTAGCCTTTGGCTACATCGTACGCGGGGCGCGACAGACCGGGATACGAGGACACACCAGAGTGCGCCACGTGTTCGACGCGTGTGGGGTCTAGGGCTGACTCAGCAACCCTATACCGGGACACGTAGTCCCTGGCGGGCCGCGTAGCCCTTGGCTACACTTTACGCGGGCCGCGTAAAACCTGAAATCAGGTCCTTTATAAAAGAGGCCTCGGTAGTTCAATCAAATCGTTCATATTTTCTTTCTCTCTCAAAATTCTACAGTATAGGCATTATACTCGGGTATAATACCCCCCCTAAATAATGAAGTTCTGCTCCGTTGTAAGTATTATAACCGCAGTTTGGTATTAGATACGCTGCCCGATTGATTTAGGGTTCCGTAACGACTGTCGTGGTTCTGTCCGACGTAGTTGTTGGAATACCGTCTCGGGGAGGGTATCGTTAATATTAATAAAGGGTTATTATACTAACATATGTACATTTGTGTAAATTATAGATTAACCTCAAGAAACCCTTAGAAGAAGTCTAAGACAACAATGTGAGTATTCCTCTTTTTGTGTAAACTGTTTTTACAAAACCTTAAATGTTTTACAATGTGATTAAGCAGTGATTGAGTCTTTGTGGTTCTTCAATTACTGCCGGTATTATGGGGTTTTGTATACATTACTTGATAACCTTCACAATTGGACAACGGGTTAGCCAATGTGTGATATGACCATAGCCATAGATCCGGTCGAGTGGCAAGTACTGAATGAGTAATTGTGTAGAAATAAACATTGTGATCGCTCTCAATACTGTGTTAATTGATAAAACTCTTCTTGATTAAATTGGGATTCACTCGCCAGTATTTCCCACTGACAAATGTTTTTAAAACGCGTTTCAGGTAACAAAATGTGAAAGCCAATTAGGAAAAAGCCAGCTCGAGAGCACTGACGGCTTGGAAAAAATGTGGCTATAAAAGTTACCTAAAAGACGATGTTTTAAATTCAATAAAATAGGGTTTATCCCTATAAATATGTTGTAATAAGAAACTTGGATTTTACCCATGTGATTATTAATATAAAATAAGGTGGTTTTACTCTGATAAACATTTCCTAACTACGGTCCTGATGTAATTTCCGCTGCCAAATTAATAACTGATACCACCACAAACGAATGTTCGCAGCCGCCCGTTCCTGGGATTGATAAGGGATCGGGGGTTGTGACAAAAAATGACCGCACCAAGCTCCAGATCGTGAGTAGTATAGTTTTTCTCATGTATTTTGAGTTGTCGGGAAGCATAAGCAATTACCTTCTCCCGTTGCATGAGCACGCAACCCAATCCACGGTTCGAGGCATCGCAATATACCACGAAGTCATCATTCCCATTAGGGAGAGCGAGGACAGGACCATTACACAAAAGGTTCTTAAGAGTCAGAAAGGATTCCTCTTGCTCGGGACCCCAAACAAAAGGCTTCTCCTTTTAGGTTAGAGTAGTAAGAGGAACATCAATATTAGAAAAATCCGCGATGAACCGGCTGTAATAACCCGCCAATGCTAGAAAAGAACGAATCTCAGACACGGATTTAGGCGTACACCAATTCTTCACTGCCTCGATTTTCGAAGGGTCAACATGAATACCCTGACTACTAACAATATGACCAAGAAACTGTACTTCATCAATCCAAAACTCACACTTAGAAAATTTAGCATACAGTCGATTACCACGTAACAGTTCTAGCATCAAGCGTAAATGACGATCGTGATCGGATTTAGACTTCGAGTATATGAGAATATCATCAATAAAGACTATCACAAAGCGATCCAAAAAGGGTTTACAAACGCGGTTCATAAGGTCCATGAACACAGCGGGTGCGTTGGTCAAGCCAAAAGGCATGACTACGATCTCGTAGTGCCCATAGCGAGTACGAAAAGCCGTCTTAGGAATATCTTCTTCTAGAATACGGAGCTGATGATAGCCAGGCCTAAGATCGATTTTAGAAAAACAGGACGCACCTTGTAGTTGGTCAAACAAATCGTCAATGCGGGGTAGAAGGTAACGATTCTTCACGGTAAGCTTATTAAGTTCACGGTAATCGATGCACATACGAAAGGAACCATCTTTCTTCTTGACAAATAAAACAGGAGCACCCTAGGGAGAGGTACTTGGACGAATAAAACCTTTATCGAGCAACTCCTGAAGCTGACTAGACAACTCTTGCATCTCGGAAGGTGCAAGACGATAAGGAGCCTTAGCGACGGGAGTTGCACCAGGTACGAGTTCAATACGAAAGTCAACGGATCTAGGAGGAGGAAGACCAGGAAGATCTTCAGGAAAGACATCAGTGAAATCACACACCACCGAAACAAATCTTATGTCCTTCTCCTTTCCTTTTTGTTCTACCACATGAGCCAAGAAGGCAGGGTTCTGTTTACGTAAGCATCTGCTCGCCTGGGTGCATGACATCAGCCTTAGTCCTTTTGAAGGTCGGTCCCCATAAATGTTTAGAATATCTCCGGATGGTAGTGGAAGACGAACAAGTTTATCATGACAAACAATCTCGGTATGGTTCTTACGTAACCAATCCATACCGATAATGACATCAAAGCTACCCAAACGCATGGGTATGAGATCAATAGAAAAGACGTGATCGTTAAGGGTCAAGGAACAATCACGTACAATAGAATTTACGAGGATCGACTTACCATTGGCGACCTCGACCGAGAACGACTCAGGTAACTTAGAACGTGTACAATTTATCAAGGACTCAAATTCTACGGACACAATGCTTCTATCGGCACCAGTATCAAACAGAATCGAAGCATAAATACCATTAACAAGAAACATACCATTCACTATGTCATTGTTGTTGCGAGCCTGATTAGCATTGAGATTGAATGCTCGTCCACGAGCGGCTGCTTGTTGATCTTGGGCCAGCTGGGGGCAACGATTACGAAGATGAGTTGTATCTTCACACTGGAAACATGCATGAACAGTATTGATCGCCTTGGGATTCTGTAGAGGAGCTGGAAGTGCTGGTAAAGCTGCCTGAGCTGGGGCTTGCTGAGCTGGCTGTGCCGGGTTAGCTTGGCGACAGTAGGGAGTTGTGTGACCATAGCGATTACAGCTGGTACACAGACGACACGCAGAAGTAGTTGGGTGATGAAAGTTGCAGGTTGTACACTTGGGGTAAGGCCCAGTGTACTTTTTCTTAACTTCTGGGGTAGCAGGGTTAGCAGCAGCAGGAGTAGGAGCAGGTTTAGTAGCAGGGTTAGCAGCAGGGATAATATCATTACATCCCGAACCCTGAGACTTCCTTTTCTTGTTCTTGCTCCCACTTGGCTGCTGGGTAACTTGATTAGCAGACTTTGAAGGAGCAGGGTTTCCAAACTGCTTATCACGAATCCGGTTGTTGTTTAAGCTTGCTGCCAGACGGTAGACTTCTTCAATAGTGTCGAGTTGAGCTGCTTCAATAGAATCATGCATAGCAAGAGGTAGACCATTGATGTACTTGGTTATCATCCGCTTAGGAGTCGAAACCAAGTGAGGGACGATAACACTAAGCTGTTTGAAATGAGTAGTATAAGCCAAGTTGTCATCACCAACTTGTTTCAAATGCCAAAACTCTTATTCAAGCTTGAGTTGTTCATGAGGAGGGCATAATTCGAGCATAATCAATTCTCGCACCTCAACCCATGGAAGAGCATAGGCTTCTTCATTAGTATGGATGTTTCTCTCATTTGTCCACCACTCCAACGCTCTGCCTTGAAACATTCTGGTCGCACTCCTAGTCTTTAGATGATCCAGGCATTCGCTGTTAATGAAGGTGACCTCAATGCTATCAAACCATTCTAGCATAGTGGTAACTCCATCACTACCCGTGAAGGACTTTGGATTGCAAGAGATGAAATGTTTGTAGTTGAACTTTAAAGACTTAGGCTTGTCCGTTTTAGAGTCAGCAGAAGAGGGAGGAGTAGCTGATCCTTGGATCTCAGAGATGATCTGCGGCATGACGCAAGCAAACTGGTCAGCCATGAAGGACATCATCTTCTTCTGAGAGCTTTCTCTGGATCTTCTGAGAGAGTCAAACATCTTCCGGGAAGACATCTAAAGATCCAACAAGAGGGTCGTATAAGTCTAGATTAACATGGCTTATCATAGATTAACATACGCTAGACTAAGAATCAAGATTCACAAGGTCCTCATAGATACCACAAACCCACGACCTTCGCATGGCGCGTTGTACGGAGCTTGGCAACAAGTCAGAAACGCTTATATATAGGAAGTACCAGCGGCGTATCCACCACGCTTCAGACACGTCGTTTCTACCCCGTACTCGGAGTCATGTTATGTGTCGCGATTTCCAAACAATGCACTCAATATTATCATAATACACACGTAGACTGATCCGATAGATTTCAATAGACTTAACACCACAACTCACGACCTTCACATGGCATGTTGTACGAAGCTTGGCAGCATGCCAGAAGCGCTTATATATAGGAAGTACCAGCGGCGTATCCACCACGCTTCGGACACAATACTTCCACCTCGTACTCGATGTCATGTTACATGTCGTAATCCACACTCATCATAGATTAACATAGATTTCAATAGATTACGATAGGCTTCAAATAGTTCTCAATAACTCAATAGATTTCAATAGATTCGATAGACTTCAATAGATTGCCATAGATTTCAATAGACTTCCCATAGACTTTAATAGATCCAATAGATTAGTGTTAACAACTCACAACCAACAAATCCCGCATGGCACGTATTACGAAAGTTCGGCGACATGACAGAAGCACTTATATATATGAAGTACCAGCGGCGTATCCACCATGCTTCGATCATGCCACGTCCCCCTCGTCATCGGTGTTATACTTTGCCAACACAACATTAGACAGCTCAAATAGATTAAATAACATAGATTGACCCAACCGGTCCACTTAGATTAACCCATTGTTTAACGTAGATTAGAGTTGACAATCCTATCACAGTTCTCAACGACAAACTTCCACATGGCACGTTCTACGAAAGTTTGGCAACATGACGGAAGCACTTATATATAGGAAGTACCAGCGGCGTATCCACCATGCTTCAATCATGCCACCTCCGTCTCGTCATCGGTGTCATGCTTCATCAAACAAAATCTCCATATAGATTGAACAAATGATTTACGACATAGATTAACCTAAATAGACTTCATAACTTCAACCCGAGCCTACAAAACTACGAACTTCACTTAGCGCGTGGTACGAAGGCTCGGTAGCATGCCGGAAACACTTATATATAGGAAGTACCAGCGGCGTATCCACTATGTTTCAGACATGCCACTTTCCTCCTCGTCTTCGGCGCTAGGCTACGTTTCGTATTTTGTTTCTCAATCCACACATATGTAGTTTTCACATAGATTTCACTAGAGTACCAGATAGACCTTCCATAGTTTTAGAATTCAACAACAGACACTAAGTTTCGCATGGCACTTGGTACGAAAGTTGGTAACATGCCAGAAATACTTATATATAGGAAGTACCAGCGGCGTATCCACCATGTTTCGGACACGTCACTTTTCTCTTGTATTCCATGCCATGTTACATTTAATGCCTTATTATCACAACATCGCATAGATTACACATAGAATAAAGCTTCATAAATTTAGTTCGATCTGAGATTAGAATTTACGTTTTAGATTGTGGACACACGTGTGATTCGTGTAAAAGCATGCCAAAATAAATGAAGAATCGAGTTCAAAACCACATACATAAAAATCGAGATAACATAAAACGATAGGCTTATAAAACATAAGATTGTTCTGGGTAGAGGAACGGTGACTAACCAAAGTGATTTGAACTCCTTTCTAATTGAGGTAACGTGTCTTGACTTACTTGGACAAATATTCATCCTTTTAGTCCTTCCACGTTCCTAATTGATCGGAACTCACGAGACTTTAGTGAGACATAAAATCAAGAGTGGGACTAGTTATCAAGATCTGAGTTTCACCCCTAACTTGACAACATCGTGCCCTAATAACGTCGGTACTTATCCGCAGACAAGACCTGCTAGAGTGTAATAAGGAAATTTCCCATCAAGGTTTGGATGTCACTCCTAACTTGAGGGCAAATCTCGTGCAGTAAGTACAAACACTGATTAACAGCGTTTTCAAGTATCAAGTGTATATTATGTTAGCCTTAGGAAAGGCAAATAAGTTTAACAGGAGTATATGCAGCTAGTAAGCAGTTCCGGTAGAATGCATAAGTCTTAAACAACAAATAAGAATCAAGGTTCCTAGAACTATAGACTAGGGCAAGTATTCCTACTTATCCTAATTCCCTATAGTTATGGCTCTGATACCAATCTGTCACACCCTAACCAATAGCGGAAACATCGGGGTGCGAGCACTAAGCGTTCAGATTGCTCATGAGATTCCATAACACTAATTGTTTCAATAGGAATTAGATCAAATTCATCATAAAAATGTCTAAAAGTAAACACAACCAGCACAAGTATCGAATACAGACCGAAACGAATATTGTTCAAATTATTCAAAAGATTCTAGTTAACTAGGTGACGTTTCTAAGCATCTCCTAGCTGAATTCCATGCATTCCCAAGCATCCTATCAGCCTGCAATATGTATTAAAATATCAATACAAAAGTATTGGCGAGTATACAAGTTTGATAATAGAATAATAGATTAAAACAACTCATATCCATAGTGTAAACAATAAAATAGTTTCAGCCGTGCTAGTGTCGCAGTCCACGTAGTGATAGCCCAAGTATCCCGATGCTTTAGTGTTTACCCAAGACTCAAGGTAAACTAGAATCCTCCTAACAATACCCCCTGAGAATAATGAGAGAGTTGTACCCCCTATAGCGCTACTATTGTTAAGGCGGAACTACACACCCTGGATTAAACGTCACATAGCACAAAATAGAATACTAGAATGCACAAGTTTTCACGTACACATAGGATAGAGTTTAGACTTCAAAAGGTTGTAGTTTAATAGAATACATGTTACACCCCAAAGTTTAAAGGTAAAAAGGGGATTGGGTATACTCACAGTGATCCGATCGGATTGCCAGTCGATTCAGGTGACTTACAGTGAACAAGGGCTGTCCGATCGGATGGCTGTCCGATCGGGTGGCCTAGTGTGACGAATGGAACGAATGATTGTCCGATCAGACTGCTGTCCGATCGGGTGGTCATCCGATTCTCGTGTTAATTGTTCAAGAATGCAGTTTTATAGGTTCTGGTTACCTCAATCGGGTGGCACCTCGATCGGGCGGCTGTCCGATCGGGTTGTCACTTGATCAAGGTTCCCAATGTTTTCAAGTTTCTGAAAAGTTTCTAAGTATGGAAGTTCCAGGTTTCAAGGCTCAAGGACAAGTTTCACCTGATAGGGTGGCTGTCCGATCGGACGGGTTGCCGCTTGGTCGGGCGACCCTTGTTCTTGTTTACCATTTTGTAAAATTTCTAAGTTTTAATGATGACATTATGGTACGTATTGAGACAATAGTAAACCCATCGGCACACAGTCGTTTTGATCGGGTGGGAACCACCCCAGTCCAATCGGTTAACTGCCACGATAATGTTTATATCAGAATCCGTTTTCCGGCCCTCATTCTTTGGTAGGAATCCATTTCTAAGCCAACTCTAGACTAATAATCCAGTCTATAGTCCGTTCAGAACCGGATTTCACCGTTTGAAGTAGAAGATTGAAGATAAGATGAAGAAACTTAAGTTTTATATGAAAAAGTCTAGATTTAGCTTGGATGTAGTGTAAAAACGCATGAAATACCTTAGATCTGAGCTAGATCTTGCTCAGAATGACATCACATGGCAGTTTGTACAAACCCCCATGATGACATCACCCTCAAGAACTCAGATCCGAGAGATTTCACGGTGAAAAGTGTGATTTCAAAGGAGAATCACGTAGAGAATGAAGTGTAGATTAAGAAAGTACAAGGATCTAGCATAAAACGTACCGAAATCAGCGAAAATATGGAGAAATGTAGTGTGCGTGCGCCTGGTCGAACAGGGCTGTCACATCAGAGAATGAAGGGATGTGACAGGCCTATTTATAGTGTGAGAGTGTGAGAGAAGGATACAAGTGTGCACAGGTCGGATGGCAGTCCGATCGGATGGCTGTCCGATCGGATTGCCATTCCGGCCAATCCAACCTTTCCGCGTTTCCGTCTTTGTTTCGTTTTGCGAGTTAGATTAAACATTACGTTGCGTATAGTTTAGGTAAAGTATCTAGATTACATCACAAACCAACAGTTTCCAAGTTTTAATAGATTCCGCCAGTGACAAGGCTCTATTCTCTCGTTCAACCAAGAATCAAGTTTCACGAGTCTAAAGAGTCAAGCACCAATAGGTTTAGACATTCCAAGCATAGATTTAGGCTTTCCAACATAGATTTAGACATTCCATCATAGATTTAGACATTCCATCATAGATTTAGGCATTCTATCATAGATTTAGGCATTCCATCATAGATTTAGACATTTCAAGTATAATACATAGACTTCCACATAGTTTAGGGACTAAAATGACAATTAAACAAACTTCAGGGGCTAATCTTGACAAAATCCTAAGGTTTAGGGACGCTGGGCGTTACACTGGAACCCCCCTACGAATACTCAAGGGTCAACGAAGAGTCAAGTGGGCCGACGAACATTCTTTGGGTTGACGAAGATTCACATAGTCCGACGAAGAATTGAATTTGGGCTCAAAATGTTAGGCACAAGTCCATGTTTCAACGAAGAAGGTGATTCTTCGCCAAAAGTCCAACTCGACGAACAATATGTCACGAAGATTGAATCTTCGTTGACTTGAGGGCATTCTTCGTTGACTGTTGAATCTTCATGAACTCTTGATTCTTCGTGACCCTCTTGGTTCTTGGTGAACCATTTGGATCTTGTGAACCTTTCCAACACTGTAAACACCCAAGTGGAAGTTACATGAACAGATTTAAACAAATTTTGTTTTCAAGTTTACCAGATTTGCAAAAAGAATTTTATGAAGTTGTGATAATAAAGACAAGTCGGTTTTGGGCTTTTTCTCGGTAGAAAACTTTCGAGCGACAACTTCGGCTAATCAAGAAAAGTAAATTTTAAAGTAAATAAAAAATTAAAATTCTAAGAATCTAAATGCAAAAATGTAAAACTTGAAACAAACGTTTAAAATATTAACTATTGTACACTAAGTTACCATCTTTTTCGAGCTTCAAAGTAAGAGAATCATACCAGCTTACGGTCTTGTCAAAAACGGATTTTGTTTCTTGTAAAAATTATGATAAGCATCCTACCACAATTATCGGTATTGTTGTCAACATAAACTCAACTTATCAGATGTAATCACGATTAGGAGATACTCTGATACCACTTGTAGGTCCACTTGGAGGATCAAGATTAAACCTACTTCCTTGTTTTATAGCACACTAACGAGTGCGGAATCCAAGTGGGTATGCAACCAAGCAAAGAACACAAAATACAAGAACAAGATTCAAAGTTTAACGCTCACTTGTATTAAATCCAGCAGAGTTTTAGTACAAAGATAATACAAGAAAATGCTATCCAAAACTCTACTGTGTGCTCTCTTAATGAAACTGTGTTCTGCAACATCCTTTTATAACAGCACAAAAGCAACCCTACGAAAGATACTGGGCCAAAAAAAGAAGGCCCACGAAAGATCTATTCCCACGAACAATCATGGGGTTCTTCGTGGTCTCCATCTTTGACAAAAGACTTCTTCTTGGACAGGTATGACCATTGACTTTTGTGACTTTCATGTTGTAGGAAACATTTTCTTTCATGCAAATCACAATAGTTCCTACGTTGCTTAGTGATATGCATGGTTTAGTAGATTTTAGGTGACATCATCATGATGATGTCATGATGGTGTCATCCCGCATTATCTTCATTCTCGAATCGTGAATGTCGGTTCGTATGACGGAGGAACGTCGTCAACTTCGGTCTCGAACCAAGCCGACCTAAGCCGAGCCGAACCGAACCAAGCCACATCCACACAAAACTGTAACAACAAACTCCCCCTTGGATGTTGCTGGTGAAGGTTCTCTCTTCATGTTGTAGGATCTTCAAAGTCTTCACATTTCACAAACAGGGAGTGTATCAACAAACTCCCCCTTGAATGATGCTCGTGAATCTTTTGATCTTCAATACTTCTGATCCTTTTGGTGTTTATGAGTAGTCAGCAGCAACTCAATCATCTTGATCCTTTGATTGCATCAATGTCGTGTCTTCATTCCAAAGCTCATCATCTAACACATTCTCTTTGCCTTTAGCTGGTTTGAATGCCGAATCTGCACACACAACAGAGCTAAATGCGTAATGAGAACAACCGCTTGGAGTATAGTCAAACAGCGCATGACACACATGAGACCAACTCTCAATCAAACACCGACCGACAACAGTTTGAAAGTTTAAAAAATAATCAATTTTAGTATCTAACTTTCAAAACTTGTTAACTTCGACCGTTTGTGAAGATGCAATTGTTTTCCGGCTTACAATCAGGATTTTACGTAGGATAGACTCGAGTTCCAACATCGGGCAATCAAAATAAGATAAAAGAAAAATCTTTTTGGTTTTTATAAAATTTATATTAAAACACACCAAAAATCTTTTTGGTACTTTTTTTGTTTTTGTTTTTGAATATTTCAAATGTAAAGACGGAAAGCAGTAAATAAATATTGACGAACATTCTTTTTGCGAGTTTCGAGGGTAAGAGAATCATATCAGTGTACGGTCACGCCAAAACACTCTTGTTGTTCAATTAGTTAACATTTAGATAAGCATCCTATAACGATTATCAGTATTGTTGTCCACATAAGCTCAGCTTATCAGATGTAATCACGATTAGGAGATACACTTTAATGTATGATTTATACTACTTGCCGGTGTTCATCCACTCACAACACATTCTCGTATCAAGACATGCACGAGAGTTCATCTTACCGGTGAGTATACCGTTTATCATTTGTTTTCAACGTATAGATTGTGAGATACTCACTTATTCTTGATTGAAAACAAGCCCTATGTGATTAAATCACTTATTGATGAGGAACTTGATTTTCAGATGTATGCAGGGCACATGAGTAAGTCCGTGAACAGATTAGTACGATCGTACAGACAAAGAGACGAACTTGACTCCCGGATAAATGTGATATTTTATCACTTATTCATTTTGGACATGTGATTGTTTATCACTTATTGAGGTCGTATGCAATATATACACGTATGTATGGTATCATGTAAGCTCTAGACTCGCGTCCCCGTTATTTTTCGGTAAAAGAATCAACCATGATACCCAGATGATAAATCAGCATAAAGACCGCATATCTCAGAACCTCGGCATACTATAAAACGAAATTTCGATACCAAGACCATATGCCAATGAATGGTTCCCACCTGGCTTGCAGTTCGTTATGTTTATATCAACCTGCACGTTTTAATCTGATTGTGAGCCTACCGATACATCATTAGTAGAGCTGCTTAACGTTTTTCATTTTGCATTTTTAACCGTATTTGACCGACCACTGGTGTATCATCATGATCTTCTCTTATCTTCCCAAGAAACTCATTTTTTATTTTTTTTGGATTTTTTAATGTTTTTGTATTTTTGAGATTTTTCAATGTTTTTGTGTTTTTCAATTTTTTCAAAAGTAAAGACAGAAAGCAGTAAATAAATAAAAGACATAGTTTTGGATTTTTTTTGAAATTTTCTAATGTTTTCGTATTTTTCTTAAATTTTCTCCCCCTAAAATGCAAAAAGTAAATAAAATGAAAATCTTTTTTGTATTTTTAGATTTTTAAGAAAATATTTACAAAAAATGATTTGCCGAAGATGATCTACTCGGGTTTTACCTTGATGCCATTGATCAAAAGAAGATAATCAAAACATGATTTATCAAAAGCTTTTGTAAACAGGTCGGCACGTTGGTGATCCGTGTGGATTTTCACAACATCGATAAGTTTTCTTTTCATAACAATCTCGTATGAAATGATACTTAATCTCGATGTGTTTGGTCTTTGAGTGCTGTACAGGATTACGAGTGATCTGTAAAGCAGCTTCATTATCAACTACCACTAGCCAGGTCCAGCACCACTCCTCCTGACCAACCCCCACTCTCTCTTGTCTTGCAACTGAAATGTTCCACTTCAAAGTATCAGTCATGTTTTTAAGCTTCTAATGGGATCTGTTGAAATCAAAATGTCAATATTTGGATCTTTTCTAGGGAGTTATGATAAAAGTGCTATACTAATACACTTGGTTAATGCGAATTTAAACTTTGTTAGACAATAATTAGGAACTAATGACAATCAGGGGCGGACTTATGAATAATCATCGGGTTCCCAGGAACCCATTCGGTTTATAATTTTTAGTGCAAATATATATAAAAAACTGAAAAGTAACCCATAAGTAAAATAAAAAGAAAACCCATAAACAAAAAAACATTGGTTCCACTGGTTAAGTCGCGTTCTTCTTCCGTTGATACCCGGGTTCGAATCCCGTATTAGGCACTTACTAAATTTTTGTTACCGTTTTTTTAATTCCTATTTTTTTTTCTTTAATGAACAACCCATTTAGGGTTACAACAAAACAAAGCACAGTACAAGTGAACAACAGCAGACTCGCAGCCTCGCAGGTATCGAATTTAGTGGTGGTGTACTTGATTAATTGATGTGCTTAATTGATTTGGCTGCTTGGCTGCTTGTGATGTGCTTAATTGATTTGGCTGCTTGTGATGTGCTTTATGGAACCTGAGTTTGATTTATTGATTTGGCTGCTTTGTAAGAGAAATTTATTGTTTTCGTTTTGATCACACTTTTGATCTTTAACTCTCTTAAGAAGACCTATGGCTTGCTAGTCCAAATAACTGTGTCATTCATGTAGAGTGCCAATGCATGCCTAGTGAATTCAATTCTATCATCATCCAGTCCATATATATTTATTTGCCTACATAAAACAAGTCAAACATGTGAAAATATTATCAATGAAGCTAGAAGAACTGAACATGGTTTGTTGAACACATTACTTCCTGAACCGCCGACATTTTGTGACACTAGTGTGAATAAGAACGCAAACTAAGGCACCATTAACCACTGACTTGCTTATGTGTATGAGTTCCTTGTATCGTATTTTTATTATGTGATGAACCTTACCGATCCAAACCGTCGAACCGACCTGAATTTTTTATGTCAGTCATATGATTGAAACATCTACAAAAGTGAACCCAGTGAAAAAAATTCCTGGATCCGCCACTGATGACAATAGTTGTATGTTTGTTCCATTCTTATAAGTAACAATCATCAGGCTCACTGTTCTTGTTTCTAATTGATTAGATGTCAAAACCAAGGATGGATTAATAAATTTTGAATTTTAAAGAGCAATCAAGTTTTCTGCTGAGTGGAAAAGCTGTTATTCTATCCTTAATCATGCAATAATAAATTACTTTTTATGTTGTTTCTTCATTGAGGGTACAAACTGTACTATCTTTATATGTTCACGGTCATGGTTCTCTTTCAAATAATTGGTCATAACATCTATTATTTGCTCTTGAGTTCCACAATCAATGAAAGGGTGTCCCCATAATTTTCTTATACGTACCAGTTATTGACAACTCATTTCAATTAGTTTGCATATGATTATCAGTTCCAATAAAGCTCTGAATTTTTATGCATACCAACTGTTTGATGAAATGTCTAGGATTGATTATAACCAGCTAGTTTTTAGTTGAATCATTTTTTCTCAGCTTGGTTTTACTATGAACGCTGGCACGATATGTTTTGTTTTTTCAAGTTTATGGGTTTCAAAGATTTTTTGAACAATAAATGAAGCAGATTTTTGGCTATTGGAATTACACCAAGTTTACGCATGCTTAAATCTTAATAATTATATGAAAGTGTATCAAATCAAGTTTAGATTGCGTTCCAAATAGTTTTGAATGCCATATCAAAGAAGAAGGAGCCAAAAGCTTAACGGGTCAAACTTTGAAGATTAGTTATGTCTTAAAGGTGTTTAATAAAATGATACAAATGAACTGAAGTAAATGCTGAACTAAAATCCTATTGAAGATTTCAAAGTAGATGGTTAAACCGAATTTTCAATCTTTTTTATGAAAATAAGAACACAAGTGTTGTTGAAAAAATATACAGTTATACTTTAGTAATGCAAAGAACCCTGCTTGAGAGACATCTAATTTCTGATACCTTTTTACCAATTTCTCATCTTGTGATAATGCCAGTGCAGCCTATTGATGAATCAAAGGAACCGACCACATTTGACTTTGAGCCTGTTGACCATAGTCAACTGCGTTACATCAAGAGGTTTGACTATGAGCTAACTTATTTTTTATCGACAACTGGAAATGTTTTGTGGTCTCTGCTGTTCGCTGACTTTGAAGCTTCTTGCCAATGCCGTGGTTCTAGTAACTTTTTAGGTGGAATTAAATGCGATGAACAGTTACAAGACTTTTGCCAGTCAAATCCACCTGTTTATCGATCTCGTGATCTGACATTTGGAATTAATTTTCTTAATTAATAACATACAAACGCCACTAATTTTGTACTTTTGGAATGTTAAGTATACGTGCAGCATTTGTTAATGTTACTGCAGACCAAAAGCCGCAGAAGTATCAAACCACCTTCTGTTTTGGGATCCTGAGATGCATCTCTCGAGAAGTTTCTCAGAGATACAAGCGATCGTGTAGAACTTGAAGACTGTGAGATGGATTCCGATCTTTTGAAAGCACTGGAAAACATCGGCACAGTTGGTTTAGGTGGTAAATGGGATGAAAAGTTAGATAACATCCTCGACATTGAGTGTTACAGAAAATACAAGTATGATAGCGTGCGTGACTTGTTACGTGACATAAGAAATAAATTGAATCACTACAGGGAACTCTCAACTCTCAAAAGAAATCCGAGACGTGTTGGGGCTCGTTCCAACAGGATTCGAGAGCTGTTTTAGTAGCCGGTTTCCGAAACTTGTTATGGAATAAGTGTTGCAAGAATATTGTGGGGAAGAAGAATTTCTCCATAAGTATTATAGACAACCATAGTTTTGACTTAAACGTGTGTTGTTGACTATTGATGCTTGTTTTTGTGAACAAAATGTAAGATGGTGTACATAGTATTTTGAATATATTATAGAACTGATACAATCATCCAACTTTTAACTTTACTCAGTTTGAATTCACAAGTTAAGTGTTACTTGCTGCACTTTGACTTTTTTAGGTCAAACCTAGTTCCTGAAGTTCACACACTGATGTTCTTGATTTGCCTGTGATTACATAAGTGAGATCACACATTCCCATCTTCTCTCTGAATAACCTCAAGCTTTAAAGTGCACCCATGCATTACTACCTTCTTGATAATTTGATGAGTTGAACACTTCTTTCTAGGACCCGAGACGCGAACCTATCTTGACCTGTCAATAGTCATTTGATTATCAGGACATTAGTTTTACAATTCTATTTTAAATACCAACATTTGGTTTTTGTTAGTGTGTGAGAAAGTAGACAGTTGCTTTGGTAATGCATAGTGCCCTGCTGGAGAGGCATCTGATTTCTTATACTTCTGAATCCTTAAATCAATTTCTCATCTTCTGATTATGTCAAGGTATTAAGACCTGGCAAATTTGACCGGCCATCCCAAAATTGGGTTAATATGGGTGGCTTTCTCATTGAACGGGGCAGATTGGGTTTATTGAGACAACCCTTTCTAATGAAATGGGTCAGAATGGGTTTGTTTTATTTTCCGTACAGGTCAGCAAACATGATTTAGTGTTATTTTTTTTCAAACTGGTGAAATGGTGTATTTCTTACTGCGCACATCAATGAATAAGCTGAGATAGAAGATAAGAATTTCCGAACAAAACAATGTGTAACCGGCGCCAGTTACACGTCGGGCGCTGGGTTAAGCGCATATCGAAGCTGGTTCACGCGCCTTACGCTGCACATGACGGGTAATTTCCTTCCCCGGTATGCGTAACCAACGACATTTACTCCGGAATGCGTGTAACCAGTCCGGTTTAAGCGTGTTAGTGACATAGTGCCGGGCGTGCGTTTCAAACAGGAGTAAAAACGCATAACAGATGCCACACGTGTAATTGACGCCTGAATGCCCGTAAGCGAGACCGGTTACGCATTGAGCGGTTGGTTAAGTGCGTGTCAGGGCCGAGTAACATGGAGCCCGACACGCGTTTCCCAGGCCAGGTACGTGTTACCGGCTCCACACGCGTAACCCAACTGGATGAAAGTTGTTGACATTAAATGGAAACTAGGCCCAACATAGTAATTATTTTTTAGCTCATCTTTGACCCAAATCCATCCTGACCCTTTTTTTGATCGGCCCATCCTGACCCGGAAACCAACCCAATCGAACCTGGAAACAAGTTGCAAATTGTATACAAAAGTTTCTTATTATTCCCTGTTCTCCACTGGCTTTAGATGATAGACTGGAAGTATCAGGGTTTTGGATATTTTCATATAGCATATGTATCTGATACCAGTTACTGTTCTTAAGTTATATAATTGGGCAGAGAGTATGAATGTTAACGCAAGCGGTTTAAACATATTCTGTTCCTATTGATTAATAAAGATTTACATTATAGTTGGGGAAAAATTTTGACAAAAATAATGATGTTTATTTAGAAAAAGGCATTATATGAAGTAAAATTAAACGCATTATATGAAGTAAAATTTCAATGTTTGACCATCTATAGTCAACAAGCCCAGAGAAATCCTATCAGATGGAAGTTGAATGAACTCAATACTTGACTAGTGCTCTGAAGTTGACAACAATAACCATTCTACGCGAGAAATTAGCAACTACGTTTATCGACCCGAAGATTGCCCAAACAAGTGAAGCGTAAAGTGTTGTTTCTGTTAGATATTTTAGTGTAATTGGGGATTGACTTGGTGATCAAGGCGAATAACAATACACATCAAGCAAGTTAGGAGGTGCGGGAGTGCACGCTTGTTTGAGTTATTATAATTCGAAGTGTACGGGTGGAGCCCGTACTCTACGGGGGTTCCAAGGGGGCAGCGCCCCTGGGAGCAGGGTCCAAGGGGTGGCAGCCCCTGGCGGGGTCCAAGGGGTGGCAGCCCCTGGCGGGGTCGAATGAAATCGCATCAGAAAATTTTATTTTCTGAATTTTGTCACATTTTCGAAATGACAAAAATTGGCAGTTTTTGGGCAATTTGTCTGAAAATCGAAATAACTGCCACTAGGCAGTTACACCCCAAAAACATTCCCAATTTTCGTAGAGTGTTTCTTGGTCACAATTCTGGTTCAGACAATTCGCACAAACAACATACACTGGTTCAATTTCTCGAAATCAGAGTTGTATCCGATTGAATTATTCGGGTGAACCACCGAAATAATTTGATCTGAGAGTGATTACACGCCTCTCTGATCATCCGGCAAACTGAAATTCCCCAACAGTTTCAACAATCATCCTCTATTCCAACATGTTGTAAATGTGTTTTTTTTTTCTTATTGAATGTTGATCTAGGCTTTAAGCAACACACAATACTAGAATACAGCTCATATAAAGACTCTTTAATCCCTCTTTTACAGTAGCTGCAGAACACCTGTTTTAATTTCAAGTTTTTTGATACTTCAATTAGTTGTTTTTTGACATCCAAGACACAACACCTGAACATAATAAGACCATCAGACCCACAACAACCAAATATAAACAAGAACAACAAATAAACTGAATTATAACAAGAATGAACAATATACTTAAGAAATTAGAACTTGCAGATCTATATATGAAACCCACAATGTCAATTTTGTTCCTGTCTTTTTCACTTCAACACTTCTAAATTGCATTGTTTTTGAAACATCACCTCTACTTTCCTTTTTTTTATGGCAATGAAAACTCATCAGTATGGCACTGTGGTGTTACTTCTTCTTCTTCTGATTCTTCTTCTTCTTCTTCTTCTTCTTCTTCTTCTCTCAATGAAAAACTAAATCCCTGCAGAAAATAAATATTGTATAAAAGAAGTGATTTGGTATTTCAATAATGTTGAAAGAAGGAAGCAGCCTCTGGTTACCTCATCTTGTTTGGTTTTTATAAAGGAGTTGATGTCTTCTGTTAAGTAACACCTCCCAAAACTTGTATCAATTATGTTTAGATTTTGAGTAGTTACAAGTCCCTTGCTGAAAACAGTTATGTCTGGGCATCCTGTGATTTCCAAAGTATGTAATGATGGCCATGAAAAATCAACTTTCCCTAAGCAAAACCCCTTGAGGCTGTTAAGTTCCTTAAGTTTCAAGGACTCCAGACGAGGTAACACAATCTTCTTCACTTCAGCATCACATTCAATTTCTTCTTCTTTTTCTACCTTGACAATTACCTCCATGTTTGGACAGTCACTTATATGTAGGTGTTGAAGCTGTTGTAGACTACCAACCATGGAACTAGTAAACACATGTTCTAAACTATTACAATCAATAATTGAGAGTGTTGTTAGGTTTGAAAACTTCAGTAATATCCCATGATGATTGCTCCTTGATATATACTTGAGACTCTTCAGATTTTGCAATTCCACATGCATTAAGTTTGGAATTTCAACAACAGTTTGGGATTTAACTAAACCACTATTTATCCCTTTCATTGCTACTTCTTCTTCCCTGAAAAGTAACTCCAATCCCAATCCCTCTTCCATCGCGTCTTTTACTTCAAACACCTCCTCTAAATCATGACAACCAGCTACTTTAATCCTTACCAGCTTTTTCAGGTGTAGCAACTCATTGGAGGGAATAACATATTTAACATCAATCTTCCATTCCATATGTAATTCAATCAAATTATGAAAAAACCAATAGAACCGTACCAATGTAGTACACGCTGAACTTGATAAATTGGTCTGCAATGCCAATTATAAAATATTTAAAAATAAAAATTTATAATTATATATTGATGTATCTATGAATTTAAATAATTATAGACTTTTAAATCTTTATTACTGTTTCTTGATACTTCTATGGGATTGGATATTTGAATTGATGGAGGGTATTTATATACATTCACCGTCAGTGGCGGATCATGAATTTTAAAATAAGAGGGGCCAAAAGTTTTAAAGAAAAAACATTGGGGAGGGAATAACATATTTAACATCACTCTTCCATTCCATATGCAATTCAATCAAATTATGAAAAGACCAATAGAACCGTACGAAAGTAGTAGAGTGGAAGCTTGTACACTCTGAACTTGGTAAATTGGTCTGCAAAGGCAATTATAAAATATTTAAAAATAAAAATTTATAATTATATATTAATGTATCTGTGAATTTAAATAATTATAGACTTTTAGCATCTTTATTACTGTTTCTTGATACTTCTATGGAATTGGATATTTGAATTGATGGAGGGTATTTATATACATCCACCATCAGTGGCGGATCTTGAATTTTAAAATAAGAGGGGCCAAAAGTTTTAAAGAAAAAACATTGGGGAGGGGACTGAACACATATAAAACTTTTTGAAGCTATAAAATAGAAGGGCCGGGGCTCCCTTGGCCCTAACTAAGACCCTGCCTTGCATGTCCACCATTATATTCTTACAATTGCAAACATTAACATATACATTTCCAACCGTACCAACTTTGCCTTTCGGTAACTGATTAATTATTAAGTTTTAACAAAAACTTAATTTTCGATGGTTGGATGTTTAATTTTTGCTGGAAATTTGGGATGTTTAATTTTCACCGTAAATTAAACACTAAGTTTGAAAAATATATTTACATGTTAAAACTTAATAATTATTCACATAATATTTATAAATTTTGCCCAGTAAAAATATTTTTACAGTAGTTTGTTTTATGTCTTATGCCTGACCATACTGAATAAAGAAAAAATATATAAAAATACACGTGGGGAGATTAAAACACACAACGAATATATAATAATTATTCATGATGCTAATTAGCTCTAGCTAAAGGCTTGTTAGGCATTGGCGAAGCCACGCCCCCCCCCCCCCCCCAATTTTCCTGAAACCGGGGGGGGGCAACGTATATACCTATACGAAAGTACTATTCATAACACTACGCATCGAGAAGTTCGGGGACGGGCGCCCCCCGAACATACCTTATCCTGCGCCCCTATTGTTAGGTTCATATTTTGATATATACGTTAGTAAACTTGGTGTAAATTAGTTAAATGCCTCTGTTGAAGATATTATATAATATATATATATATATATATATATATATATATATATATCACATCTTAGTGCTACTATATATAGTATAATCTTTAGTTTTATTTTATTACAAAAAGCCATCCACACTCACTTTTTTTTGGAATGGTAAATTTTTTACTTTTTTGTGAGATTTGAACACAAGACGTCACATTTAAGTGTTTTAAAAGACTTTGGATTTGTTTGGTATGGGGTAATGGAATGGACGGGGGAATGGAATGGATGAGGTAATGCAATGAATGAGGTAATGGAATTGATCATTACCATTCCATGTCTTGTTTGGTTATCATGTAAGAATGGAATGAACCATTACTTTTTGTTGTTTGGTATGCGAGAAAAGACCAAGGAATAAAATCGGATGGCGGTGGTCAATGATGGGCGACAATGGTGGGTGGTGATAGGTGGCAGTTGTAGCGGCGACTATGGTGGTGGGTGGAGACGGCGATGGGTGGTGACAGCGATGGTGGTGGTGGGTGACAGCGAAGGTGGGTGGTGGCGGTGGTCAGAGGTGGTAGCGGTGATGACGGTGGTGGCAGGTGGTAGCCGTGGTAGTGGTGGGTGGTGGTGGTTGATAGCGATGGCGGAGGTGGGTGGCGACGGCGGCAGTGATCGGAGGTGGCAGCGACGATGATCGAAGGTGGGTGGTGGCGGTGATCGGAGGTGGCAACGGCGATTGTGGATGGCGGCGACGGCGGTGGCGGGGATGGAGGTGGGTGGCGGCAACGACGGTGGCAGGTGGCGGCGAAGGTGGGTGACGGCGGCGGATGACAGTGGTGGTGGGTGGTGGCAACGGTAATGGGTTGTGGTGTTGTTAATGAAGGGTGAAGAGGGAATGGAATGGAATCAAAAACAGGGGGGACGGGTGAAATGATTTTGAGGGAATGGAATGCATTATGGAATGTACGATTCTATTCCATCGACCAACCAAACACTCTTTTCTTCATTCCCTCTCAATAATCCGTTCCATTACACCTCTCATTCCTGCATACCAAACGCTACCTTTTTCTTGCCACTGGACCACTGACCTCGACCCCAGTGATCCACACTCAGTTACTTTGTCTTTTTGATGGCATTAAGGTAATTTATTCATATTTAAGTGGCAATTGTGAGCATCTTACAAGACAAACTATTCAATTTTTATTGTTTTGGCCACAAAGATTTTTGTTCTTACACTTTTACTCCTTCAAATTTTGTTAGTTTTTTTGGAAACAAATTTACATTATTACCTCCTAAATTTTAATAAATTTATCATGCATCCCTAATCTATAATAAAGTTATTTCTACCCATTTTAAACCACCTTACACTATAGCCCCCAAACTTTAACAAAGTTACCGCTCTAAGCTTTAAAAGAATTTTCCTTTACAGTGTCATAGTTTTTTATATGCTTTATCTTTTTATATATAGTTTCAAAAAATACTAACGGTGCACAGTAGTTATAATATCTACGTTTCAAAACGTTATCTTTAAGCCAACCGGTTATTTTTCAATGTTTTTAAACTGTTTGTTTTTCTTTTTTTTTTAAATTGTCCGGTGCTCATGTAAAAATATACCATTGTTACGTTTTTTATATACGCTTAAACTGATATACCATTGTTACGGGTTTTTATATACGCTTAAACTGACCCGCCACAACACGTTATACTATATATTGAAAAGCAACATTTGGGTGGTAGTTTGGTTGGTGGAAGTGGTGCTAACGCTGGAGAGTCTTGAAAGTAGAATTCCTTTGGGGGGGGAGGGGGGTAAGTTGTCGGGGGATGGTTTACGCTGGGAGGTGGTAGCGGAGTTGCAGCCTGCTATTGAGTTAAGCCACAGAACGCAAAACCGAGAAGAGAAAAAGTAACAGTCTTATTTGAATTTGGGTTAACTCTCAAGTCTCAACTAGAAGAACCAATATATCCACGTATTTGAATCTAGGTTAATATATAACATGGATTTGTTTCGTATTTCAATTGATGATTTCAGAGAAAAAAAATGCCCGGATAGTCCCTGTGATTTGTCCATTTTTCACCTTTAGTCCCTAACTTTCTAAAATTACAGCTATAGTCCCCAACTTTCACAATTGCGTTCTCGAATAGTCCCTGGCATGGATGGGGGTTACTTTTTGATGTTAAGTAAAGTGTGAAATTACTAAAATACCCTTCGGTATAAAACAAAATATATTAAAAATCAAGTTTTCAGTTGGGCCCCACCCAATCAGTCTCCTCCAACCTTCTTTGTGTGACCCACGCATAACCATTACCATCTTCAACCTCCTCTAACTTTCACCGTCCGGCTAAGAACTCCGGCCACCACCTTCCGACCACCAACCCATTTATTTATTCCACTTCATGTTCTTGAAAACCCATACCAGCTCCTCAACTTCTTCACAGAACGTATCCATATAAAGAAACCATTGTTTCACACACACATACTTTTAAGGTGTTATAATTAAATTATGTAGATGCTTATCAACAAGAAACAGGGGCTCAATTTCACTTACACATCATAGTCTACACACCACTCTGTTGACCACCTGCAGGAATCGACACCATTAACAACTCCTTTTCTTTATTCATAAATTACTCAAAATTAAACAAAAGCCTGTACAAAAATCGAACAAAGGAGCTTTCGTGGGTGGAGCCATTTGTTGTATAACAACCCACACCATGTCACCAAGTGGGTTTATGGTGAAAAAAGTGCAAGATTTAATCGGTAGGGTGCTGTTATAAACTAGTTTCATGATGCAAATTTAATAAATTCAACTTAGGAACGAAAACTTCATTGAAAGTAAGAAAAACTCAGATGTGGATGGGAAAAAGAAATGCAGAGTATGAGATGGGAACTGGGAAGAGAAAACTAAGTTCACTTATATATTTATTCTCTTCTATCTTCATAGTGGTCTCATAGTCAATGGATTCATCATGCCTTAATTTCTTTCTGATCATATTTCCTCTTCGTGGGTAACAGATGGTGTGGTGGTAGATTCTTAGGGATGAAGGGGGTGTTTGGCCTAGCTTTTTTAACAAAGCTTATAGCTTTTTTTTAGCTTTTTTTACAAAATAAGCTTAAGAGATGATGAGTCTTATCAGTTTTATATTTTAATAATATGTAAAGGTTAGAGGAGGTTGATTGGGTGGGGGCCAAACTAATAATTATTTAATATATTTTGTTTTATGCTGAAGGGTATTTTAGTAATTTCACACCTACTTAACAACAAAAACTAACTCTCATCCGCGCCAGGGACTGTAACACCTCGAAAATTCACGTCCTATAATGTGTTGACACGTGTCATAAAGTTTGAACGTGTGAAAGAATGTTATAAAAGAACTAAAGTTGACAAACATGGAAAGTATGTGTTAATACGGATTCTAAATGTCAACTGTGAATAAAATATAATGAACATTAACCCTACACAATGTTCATACCTTCAAACGAATGAATCATGGATCATACGAAGCTAAAAGTGAGAGATTACAAACTACAGGGGTTAAATGTGTCAACATGTTAAAGATATACCTCTGAGTGACCTTTTGACAAACCCGAAGCTTTGTAAATGTAAATTATGCTCACTAGAATGCATGATTAAAATTTCATAAAGTTTCGTTATCGTATGAGAAAGTTATGATCAAATTCGTGTGAGAGGGGTTAAAAGCGTAAACATTGGAAATTAAGATTTTTCGGGCAACCATAAAGTTACCCAAGGACTTAACAAAGTATGGTTATGTCTTAAGGCCCATAAAAGTCAAGTTAGAGGGCTCGAAGTGCAAGAAAGCATGTTAAGATCAAGTATAGAAGGATCAGGGACTAAAAGCGTCAAAAAGTGCATAAATTTGCATTTTCGCGCATAACCTACGTTCTGAATACATCTGGACATCCCAAAAATTTATGTAATCATGACTACATTATATAAGCGAATGTGCGATGATACCCCAAATAAAGGTTACAAAAAGAGTAAGACCGGTTCAAGCTATAACCAGTCCAAACCAAAGGAGGCAAAACCCGAATGTAAAACCTGCAAAAGAAGACACTGGGGACAGTGTCGATCAAATCAAAAGATAAAGCAATGTGGCATCTGTAAAAGAGCTGGCCACCAGTCCCACGAATGTAGGGATATAAAGAATGCTAACTGTTTCAGCTGCGGCGAAAAGGGCCACATCAGTACTAATTGCCCTAATGCTGCCAAGGAAGGAGCAACTAAGTCTGGGAAGGATTTGAAGGACGGACAGCAGACTGGTGTAAAGACCAAATGCAAAACCTGTAGGAAATATCACCTCGGGAAATGCCGATACGAATCTCAGCCTCTACCCTGTGGAATCTGCAAATCCAAGGAGCATAAGACAATGGATTGTAAGAGAATGGGAGACGCAACCTGCTACAATTGCAATGAAAAAGGGCACATAAAGACCAACTGCCCTAAGTACGCAAAGAAGACTGAAGAGGCCAAGAAAGCAAACGCATGAGTCTTGCATACGAACGCCAAGGAGATGATGCAGAATGATAACTATATAGCAGATACCTTTTCATATCAAACAGTTTATGCATGAATTTTATTTGAAACTGGCACATGTGATTCTATAATGAATGATAAATATTAAGAACTGTTGTCTCCGCCTGATTAAGACTTCGGTCATTTAATGTGAGGTAGAAATTGACCGATGATACTTTAGAAAGTGCTCCAACAAATCCTATATTGATATTTAATATCCATTAGAAATCATTCTTTCTGATACCCTTATGACAAACTTTCAAGCTAACTAAATTCATCAGTATAATAAAGACAGATGTGACTTTTGATCCCCTGTCAAAAAGGTGATGGACTAGGTCCAACCCTTAAATGCCATAAATGGTCTTTGGTGACCTAGGCCAAGTAAAAAAAAAAAAAAAAAAAAAAAATTTTGACCGTTAATACCTCAGAGACTGTCATTTTTAGTTTGTTCTGATCAGAAGACCCAGGCGGCCCGCGTGAGCCCTAGGAGATACTTTACGCGGCCCGCGTCAGGCTCCCAGAGAAAAACAAAATGGTGCGGCCGTCCCCGGAATCGAACCTGGGTCTAGGCCACACCCTTTCGCGCGCCTAGCCAACCGAGCTAGGTGCCTAGTTTGTGAAATTCCCGTTTTGAATTAGATATAAGCTCATGTACAATAACTTCCTTATTTCTTCTATAGGTTACCTACTTATCCTCATTGTGGTGACTAAGCTCTAGAATCCAAGAGTTTTACCTCTATGTTTTAGTTACTCTTGACTTGCTTAAGTTGACTAAACACTAGAAAGGACCTTATTAGAAAAACCTAGTATCCGTTTCGCGAAAAAGGGAAAAAGTTACAGACGAAATCGAAAGAATCATTTCTCTTGTTCCTATCGGAAACCTTCGGTCGAATGATTTTCGAAATATCCTCTTTCTAAGAGGAAATGCGTCAGCATATATAGTTGATATCTATTTAGTCTCTATTGATTACGAATACCAAATAGTATGACAAAACCGCCGTATGAAAATTGATGTATCTTAATAAGTTCCATAGATTGCTTCCATGCCTGATCAGTATGGAGGTTTAATGCATGGAACCACAAAGATATCCCAATGATCATATGGTACTAAAGTCAACTAATAGTATTCAAAGAAGATATCCATAATATAATTGTCCAAGTAAATATTCCCGATTTAGGAATTCGTGTACTAGTAACATAAATGTGTCACTTATTCGACACAAGCAGCGATGAGTGAACTGGAGCTTGAGATATGGAAATCTCTGCAACCTCCTTGTACTTAGATTATCTTCTCCTAAGTTTACCCTGTTTACCTCCCTAGAGGCAGGTGGAGTTAAGATTTACATCCCACTTTGGGTTAGAGTGTTGTAAGAACTCCATGTTGATTATGGAATAACTGAAAACCTGATTAAGTAAATTTTAAGATAGGAGATTCGTAGCCTAACTCAATATCCTGAGAATTCGGTATAGGAAATTTTGAAAGAAGGTTCATTTTGCTAAGGCATTGTTCACCGCAACCCTAATTAGGCGACGATTAAGAATCGCCATCAGCTGCCAAAATCGTCGAATTGTTCGACTAACTGTAAAGATTAGCTATTCCGTAAGATTAATTTTGAGCAATGGTTGGAATAATCATCTCACCTTAAGATAAGCTTTTCTATAATGACTGCCATATAAGTATCTAGGTGGCTCCTTGGAGACCTGGTATAAATGGCATGTTAAACGTTTATTGTTAGGACAATAGATTGGTAAGTCCAATTATAAGGATCTGAACGTTACCCAGGAAACAACAAATAAGATCATATAAATCCGTACTCGATTTTAAGTTGCCAGTATGCGGCAGGAAATCGAGAATTCATGAAAATAGCAAACTTCCTAAATTCTTGTTAAGAAATAGGGTTCAACAAGGGATATCACCCTGGAAGGGTGTGCTAAATTTGTTAAATTATCGGGCTAGTTAAGCTCTGAGTATATAGAATCATTCGAAGGATTCGAATGTATCAAGATTAAATAGCTTACGAGCTAAGACCTAATTAAGGACTTGGTGGAACGCGCAATGTGACCCACACTAATGATTTAGCGACGTGTCGCAAATAAGTCGAAAAGCGCTATCACATAATGATATGCAGGACTATGATAATAAGAGCAACCTTTGTCGATTGAGGATCGACGGGTTAAGAAGCTTCGAAGGAAGCATGTACCTATTGTAAAGGTCAAATAGGATGCCCGTAGAGGTCCCGAATTCACGTGGGAGGTTGAATCCACGATGAAAGAAAAGTACCCTTGCTTATTTCAGTAAATCTCGGGTCGAGATTTATTTTAAGGGGGTGAGGATGTAACACCTCGAAAATTCACGTCCTATAATGTGTTGACACGTGTCATAAAGTTTGAACGTGTGAAATAATGTTATAAAAGAACTAAAGTTGACAAACATGGAAAGTATGTGTTAATACGGATTCTAAATGTCAACTGTGAATAAAATATAATGAACATTAACCCTACACAATGTTCATACCTTCAAACGAATGAATCATGGATCATACGAAGCTAAAAGTGAGAGATTACAAACTACAGGGGTTAAATGTGTCAACATGTTAAAGATATACCTCTGAGTGACCTTTTGACAAACCCGAAGCTTTGTAAATGTAAATTATGCTCACTAGAATGCATGATTAAAATTTCATAAAGTTTCGTTATCGTATGAGAAAGTTATGATCAAATTCGTGTGAGAGGGGTTAAAAGCGTAAACATTGGAAATTAAGATTTTTCGGGCAACCATAAAGTTACCCAAGGACTTAACAAAGTATGGTTATGTCTTAAGGCCCATAAAAGTCAAGTTAGAAGGCTCGAAGTGCAAGAAAGCATGTTAAGATCAAGTATAGAAGGATCAGGGACTAAAAGCGTCAAAAAGTGCATAAGTTTGCATTTTCGCGCATAACCTACGTTCTGAATACATCTGGACATCCAAAAATTTATGTAATCATGACTACATTATATTTTAGTGTTCGCCTTAAGAAAAATCCATTCGTCGCGTCATTTGGTTCGTTTTTCGCGCTTATGCGCATTCCGTCGTAATTAAGCGAACATCGCGTTCGTACGGCCAAACGAACCGACATCCGAGATATTTTTGAACACATTTTAAGTTCCCTATACTTTAACTTCATTTTAGAGCTTTGAAATGGGGTTAACGGGCCTTAAACGTGTCGAAAATGGGCTGAATGCATGACAGGGACCAAAAGTGAAAATCTGCCAAACTTAAGCCTAGCGGTGCGCTACACTTTTAGCGTAGCGGTGCGCTAGCCTATGACAGACCAGATGCAGAGTATGTAACAGCCTGTTTTCAGCTGTTAACCACTTCCTAATCCCTTGCCAAGTGTTGATACCTTATGGTTAGTGGCAATTTAGGCACCACAACTTCCCGACAAGTGTACGGCCTTGATCGTGCCCTCTTCTCCAAGAAACGATCCTAACGGTGGACCGAAAACTATAAATACCCCATGCCTTTCATTGTTAAAACCCACAAATCTGATCAAAAAGGCTCTAAGTTGGAACCATTGTTTCATACCTGAGCTATTTTGATCGAGATTAGCTTTCGGGGACCCTTCGTAAGTATTCTTTCGTTCTTTTATTGCTTTACGGGTCCGAAAGTCAAACTTTGTTTGACTTTCTGCATTGACCAGTTTAAGGTCGATGCGAAGTTCGTTTGAACTTCATAACGTGAGCGTGATCACGATGGTTATAGTCCCTAGTGACTATACCTACTGATTTCCACGTTATCTAGGCTCAGTGACGAGCCGTAGTTTCGGCCAGAATACGTATTCTTGCGTATTTTGTAACCAAACTACTTATGGGTATCAAAACCGTTTGTTTTGATACCAAACTTGTTTTTCTAACTTAGTTAAGCATGTTTCAACATGCTTAGCTCGTCACTTTAGTTTAGTGCTTGTATAGGGTCGTAAAGGTAAGCGATCTAAACAATCGCTTATACTTTCGAACCCGACCCGTTTGGTCGATCATTAGGATCCGACCAAACACATCAAGTGACCTTATGGTCACATCGTTCGAGTAGTTGTATGACAGGTAGTATATATGCCTTAGGTAAATGACCAAAATACCCCTACGGGGCTTAAATTGAGATTAAACTCGTTTGGGCATAATGGAAGGTATCCTACTGATACCACAACATATTTAAGGCATATTAACTAAGGAAACCTGTAAATGACTCTTACGGATACCCGTTACGCTTCATGCGCGTTCGGTTCGGTTTATGTAACTAGTTTACATAAATTAGCCGAAACGGGTCAAACCTTATCGGTTTTATCTCAAAATCCAGAATGTGAATAGTAAACCCATATTAAACAAGTCTTCAAACTTGTCGGGTCAGAATCACATTCTATCCGGTCTTCGCTTAATCGTGCGTACGAACCGTATCTTTGAAACTAGCCGGTCTAAGCTTAAGCTTAATTAAAGACCCGTTAGGATTCTAATAGGTTGTTAAAAACCTTCGTTCCAGATTAGGAGCCCAGTAAAAGCTATCTGTACTTGCTGATTGATATACGGCTGGGATTGAATTTATATTTAGCTTAGGTAAATACTTTTAACTTATTTTCCCTATACGGGCTTGGGTTACGGTACATAGCGTACCGCTTGATCGAGCATCAAATCTTCCACGCTTAGTGGTTAATTGAATAATTTGATCGGCTCGTTTTAAACAGATGTGTTTTACTTTACAGCCTTTGGGGGGTTAATGACCATGTCCCGGATATCCTCGGCATTATCTTACGAGATGGCCACGACCTGAGCACGGGGTGTAGGCGTACACCTGTCGGTGTATAACTCTAGAATTGTGGTGTGTCTATTGATCTTTAACCCGGATACGTCCGGGCTACTGAACGCATAAGTAACATGTAAATCGTTCACAAGATTATAATATTAAATAATTCTCCCAAGTTAAAAAGATTAATTTTGCCTCTGTGCATTTTAATCAACGTGTCAAGATATTTTGTGCCACGTGCATTCAAAACAATTTACAAACTCTTTTTCCAAAATGAGTCAGTTGAATGTATTTACCAGTGTAAACTGACGTATTTTCCAAAAAAGGCTAAATGCAGGTACTATACGAACTTGGCTGGATAATTCTCCTTAGCATCAATAGAAGTCTCGCAAGCTTAAGATGCCTAACAGTCTGTTGAACTATTGTTCCCATTTTATGTTCGATCCTTCTGTGGATAAACTTCCGGATATTGTGACAGTTGATATTACAATAATAAATTCGGTTGTATTATATTTTCAATTGCTTCCCTTGTGCTTAATAATATTGTGTTGTTTGACTATTATGTTGCCAACCATGACGTCACGATACTCCCCCACCGGGCCCACCGGTGACACGTGGAAAGTCGGGGTGTGACAGGTTGGTATTAGAGCCAACATTGAGTGAATTAAACACTAGCCTTAGGTGTTTAATCTCAATGACACAATTGCACATTCCTTTGACTTGCTGAGTCTAGACTTAACATAGGATCATTCTCAATCCTAATCTGAAAATTCTGCTTCCAAAATTTTTATATATTGGATAAGTCGCCAAGCGAAGAAGCCGTAATAGGAATTCTCCACACCCGGAGCCTTAATTTGCTGACCTTCGTACAGCGGCTAGGACGAAACATGCAACCAAGGAGAAAGCATTCAGAAATAAAAGTGAAGAAGAAACTCCTTTTGCTTAAGATCGTTTCCTTAATAGTCTTTCTAAGGACATAATTACCTTTCAGTTCCTTCGAGGACGACATTATTCCTTTCAAGTCCCGTCTAGGGCACATCTGTATTTTTATAGAGGGATAATTAACTTTAAATTTTCTTTTAAAAAAATTCCTTTGCAAGATCTACCATTATAATAAAATGGCAAAATCTAAAAGGGCAAGACCTAGCTTCGGGTCATATTAAGGCCGGCCAAGATGGTAGTTCCATAATTAGATTCAGATCCATATTTAACACCTCAATTTAGGATTGCTCCGCGTTAAATATTAAAAAGAATCTTAAGAGTGAAACCTAGCCTGAGTGTCCTTATAAAGACCTGGCCAAGATGGTAAGACCTGTTAAAAAGATTCCAATTCCCAGTTAACATCTGAAAATATGTTAACACTCCTGGCAGAAGTGATTCATTTGAAATCACATATGTTATTTAAGGAATTCTTTAGAAGATTCCTAACCCAGTTTAATGATCTCTGAATCCTGGGTTAAGGTCGTCAATTAAGATGATCATATATTGACCATACGTGGTAATATAGCGCCTACGGGCCCTGCTCATTTCCATATGAGCCAAAGATAGTGGTAGCGATGACTCTCTGTCAGATAAAGGTAATGAACTAGGTTCAAACCTCAAATGCTTTGATTCTCTGAAATCCTAGCATATGATTTATAATTGTCCTTGTGACTAGGCCTATTGTGCCAGAAAAAAAAAAAAAAAAAAAAAAAAAAAAAACCTTCATGCCCTGATTCTCTGAAATCATAGCTTATAATTTAAAGGTGTCCATGTGACTAGGCTTTTGTGCCACCTTAATATCCGTAATGTTTTATAACTAGGATAAATTATAATGCCTCGATTCTCTGAAATCATGGCTTATAAATTAAACTTGTCTACGTGACTAGGCCATTTGTGCTATTATTAAATTGTAAATTAGGATTTATGATAAAAATCCTAAATAAAATAAATATCCTTCTTTTCCTGCAAGTATAAATATTGAAAGAGAATCTTAAAAGGTTTGACCTAGCTTGAATGTCGTTGAAGACCTAGCTAAGATGGTAAAACCTGTGTAAAAAGAGATTCAAATCTTTGTTAATATCTGAAAAATGTGTTAACACTCCCGACAACAGTGATGCGATAAAATCACACTTGTCATCCTTATAATAGGAATTTTCCAAATCCCTTATTTAGTAAGTGATCAATAGGAATCTTGGCTGGTAGACGTCGAAAATGATGTACGCATCAAAACATCCCTTTGGGATGTACACATACGGGTAAAGATGAATACATGAAAAAGATAGTTTTATTTCATAACTTCTTGTCAAGACAATGAACTATGAAATTTTCCGACCCAAAGGAATTATCGATTATGTTTTAAAAAAAAAAAAAAAAAAATTTCCCTAGTGACAAGGCCTCTGAGCCATCATAAGTCCTTTGGAACAAGCCCTTGTGCTATATATAAAAGATGTCAGTATGACATTGGCAGTCGTGACTTATGTCCCCTGTCTAATAAATATGAAGGATTATATTCCGCTTAAATGCCAAAGATGGTTTATTTAAACTTAGGCAAAACATAATCAAATAAATTAAATTCTATCTATTGGCCTATATGGTTTAATTGCGCCATGGCTATTTATTCATCAAATTCGACAATTCGCTATATGATTAAACAAATTGTTTCTATTTGGATAGTAGCCTCCAAAGCTTCACCATGGCTGACTCCTCTAAAGCTCGCCATCATCCAGTTAATCAGAATGATGATACAAGACTGAACTTAATAAGCACCGAGTTGCAGGCTATGATAAATACAGCCGTAAGCAACGCTGTGGATCGTGTGTTGAAGGATTATAAGCGAATGTGCGATGATACCCCAAATAAAGGTTACAAAAAGAGTAAGACCGGTTCAAGCTATAACCAGTCCAAACCAAAGGAGGCAAAACCCGAATGTAAAACCTGCAAAAGAAGACACTGGGGACAGTGTCGATCAAATCAAAAGATAAAGCAATGTGGCATCTGTAAAAGAGCTGGCCACCAGTCCCACGAATGTAGGGATATAAAGAATGCTAACTGTTTCAGCTGCGGCGAAAAGGGCCACATCAGTACTAATTGCCCTAATGCTGCCAAGGAAGGAGCAACTAAGTCTGGGAAGGATTTGAAGGACGGACAGCAGACTGGTGTAAAGACCAAATGCAAAACCTGTAGGAAATATCACCTCGGGAAATGCCGATACGAATCTCAGCCTCTACCCTGTGGAATCTGCAAATCCAAGGAGCATAAGACAATGGATTGTAAGAGAATGGGAGACGCAACCTGCTACAATTGCAATGAAAAAGGGCACATAAAGACCAACTGCCCTAAGTACGCAAAGAAGACTGAAGAGGCCAAGAAAGCAAACGCATGAGTCTTGCATACGAACGCCAAGGAGATGATGCAGAATGATAACTATATAGCAGATACCTTTTCATATCAAACAGTTTATGCATGAATTTTATTTGAAACTGGCACATGTGATTCTATAATGAATGATAAATATTAAGAACTGTTGTCTCCGCCTGATTAAGACTTCGGTCATTTAATGTGAGGTAGAAATTGACCGATGATACTTTAGAAAGTGCTCCAACAAATCCTATATTGATATTTAATATCCATTAGAAATCATTCTTTCTGATACCCTTATGACAAACTTTCAAGCTAACTAAATTCATCAGTATAATAAAGACAGATGTGACTTTTGATCCCCTGTCAAAAAGGTGATGGACTAGGTCCAACCCTTAAATGCCATAAATGGTCTTTGGTGACCTAGGCCAAGTAAAAAAAAAAAAAAAAAAAAAAATTTTGACCGTTAATACCTCAGAGACTGTCATTTTTAGTTTGTTCTGATCAGAAGACCCAGGCGGCCCGCGTGAGCCCTAGGAGATACTTTACGCGGCCCGCGTCAGGCTCCCAGAGAAAAACAAAATGGTGCGGCCGTCCCCGGAATCGAACCTGGGTCTAGGCCACACCCTTTCGCGCGCCTAGCCAACCGAGCTAGGTGCCTAGTTTGTGAAATTCCCGTTTTGAATTAGATATAAGCTCATGTACAATAACTTCCTTATTTCTTCTATAGGTTACCTACTTATCCTCATTGTGGTGACTAAGCTCTAGAATCCAAGAGTTTTACCTCTATGTTTTAGTTACTCTTGACTTGCTTAAGTTGACTAAACACTAGAAAGGACCTTATTAGAAAAACCTAGTATCCGTTTCGCGAAAAAGGGAAAAAGTTACAGACGAAATCGAAAGAATCATTTCTCTTGTTCCTATCGGAAACCTTCGGTCGAATGATTTTCGAAATATCCTATTTCTAAGAGGAAATGCGTCAGCATATATAGTTGATATCTATTTAGTCTCTATTGATTACGAATACCAAATAGTATGACAAAACCGCCGTATGAAAATTGATGTATCTTAATAAGTTCCATAGATTGCTTCCATGCCTGATCAGTATGGAGGTTTAATGCATGGAACCACAAAGATATCCCAATGATCATATGGTACTAAAGTCAACTAATAGTATTCAAAGAAGATATCCATAATATAATTGTCCAAGTAAATATTCCCGATTTAGGAATTCGTGTACTAGTAACATAAATGTGTCACTTATTCGACACAAGCAGCGATGAGTGAACTGGAGCTTGAGATATGGAAATCTCTGCAACCTCCTTGTACTTAGATTATCTTCTCCTAAGTTTACCCTGTTTACCTCCCTAGAGGCAGGTGGAGTTAAGATTTACATCCCACTTTGGGTTAGAGTGTTGTAAGAACTCCATGTTGATTATGGAATAACTGAAAACCTGATTAAGTAAATTTTAAGATAGGAGATTCGTAGCCTAACTCAATATCCTGAGAATTCGGTATAGGAAATTTTGAAAGAAGGTTCATTTTGCTAAGGCATTGTTCACCGCAACCCTAATTAGGCGACGATTAAGAATCGCCATCAG